>JAYMTC010000414.1:0-12127 GCA_036897605.1 Melianthus villosus
GTTTGAGCTCATATATTTAGGCTCATTTAAAAATGAGCTGAGCCGAGCCGAACTCTAATATTTAATGAGCCGAGCCGAATTATTAATAATTCAATTCGACTCGGCTCATTTACACCCCTAGCAGAGAAGAAGGTAAAATCGAGAACTAGCTTTCAGAGAAGAACATGGTCGACACCCAAAGTTTCAGAAGTACAAGCAGTAGAGATTCAAGCTATCAATGAGTTATGAAAAAATGTTGAAGTTACTCTTGGAGCAAAGACTGTTAACTCTACCAGACACTATTCTATTAACCGAGAAGCAACAAATGAGGGCTATCCCTAAAATTAAATGCGCTTATATATAACCGCTGATATTCGTATGTGAGCAAATGAATTGAATGTAAACTGCGATACACGAAGTGATGCGACAAAAAAATTCCGTCTAACCGCTTGGTATGTAAAAACTATTTATTAATTATACACTAAACATTCTAAGTATGTAGTGAGCTATAATAAGCAAGTCGTCGAGCAAACATATAACTTATCATGTCTCGATTCATCAAGAGCAACACAAACCCATGAAAATGCTCATACAGATACTGAACCTAACCATAAAACAAATATAAAAATACGAAACATGGAACTGCAAATTAATCAGAACAATGGTTATGCATTAACTATGTATTTGTTATCACACAGTGCGAGTCATTGAATGCTAATTCTTAATTAAAAAACAACGTGAAATGGCGAAATATTGCCCATAGATAATTATTTAGTTACTATCTATAACTATTTAGAATCAAACATAAATTATAATTGCATTTATTTGTCAAAATTAAATTAAAATAAATAAATTAGTACCGACCTAGGAAATTGGACGCTAATTCTTCATTTAGCGACTGACTCTTTGGTCGGTCGCTGAATTTAATAAACTTAGCGACGATACTGTTTCAGTCGCTAATAAAAATAAACTGGTCTCTTAATTTTCCCCAAAAATGAATAAAAGTTTGTGCATTTTGAGCGACTGAATTAACGACATAATGTTGGGCGCTGAAGGTTTTAGCGACAGACTCATGTTCGGTGGCTAAATTTTATCGCTAAACTAACTTTTATCGACCGAATTTCGGGTGGTGGTTGAAAGTCTGTCTTTGAAGCCAGATTTTCTTGTAGTGTATATTGAAATATAAATTTACCATTTATAAAAATACATAATTCTTAACAAGCTATGCACGAGCCTAACAAATTGAAATACAAGGTTTGGATATGACTCGTCTAATTAACAAGATTTTAAAAAGGTTTTATTTTCATTTATTAATATATAAGTGAACAAAACTAAACTTTTAATGAACCAAGTTCAGATAACTTATTGTTTTCTTGGCTCATTTGTTGTGCTTTTGCTTACTCTTTGTCTGATAATGAAAATACTGAAAATTACTTTGAAATCGAAAAATAATAAGAGAGAGTGAAATACCTAAAATAGAACCCTTACAAAGTGAGACTGAACTAATCAACCTATGGACTAATGAAAATCAAGAGAAATTCTGGTAGGAACTACCCTTATAGATTAGGAGAGGGAGGAGCTGGTACACACGTTAAGAGACTTATGGGAAGTGTTCGCTTGGTCATACGCAGATATACCGGGAGTCTAAACTTATATAGTGCAGCATGAGATTATGACTTATCCAGACGCCATGCCAGTCAAGTAGTAGTTAAGAAGGTTGAAACCCGATCTACAACTAAAGGTGAAGGAGGAAATGAAAAAGCAGCTGAAGGGAGACTTCATGAGGTGATCAATATCCGGAGTGGGTGGAGAATATAGTGTCAGTGCCGAAGAAGAACTGAAAGGTCCGAGTCTATGTATACTTCAGGGACCAAAACAAGGCTAGCTCCAAAGACAACTTCTCATTCTCACACATCGATCTAGTGGTGGATAATATAGCGCAACATGAACTTTTGTCGTTTATGGATAATTTCACAGGTTATAATTAGATGAAAATGTCACCATTAGATAAAGTCAAGACGACTTTTATCATCGACGAGTAGCAGTCTAACCCAAATTTAGTTCTCATCAAACTTTTTTACAAACTGCTTACTTTTTCTACAGACTTTTCTTACTGTTTGCTGCACAAACTTTTGCTTAATTTTTCTACAAACTGTTGGGCTTCGCTCGCTCAGGTTGAAATCTAAGTCTCAGCACCAAAAATTTTTCTTCAATTTTTTTATATTTTAAATCTAACTGACTTAACAAGTAATCTTTATTTATCTTTTCACATTTATTGTAGTTTATGATGTAACCAAATAAATTATCTTTTTACGACACAATATTACTTTTAATTGGTACCTAATTAATTAAAAGATTTATTTAAAAATAAATGGTATACAGCTAGAGATAGTGGTGTGGACAAGTGTGGTTCATTCTGTTTAGAGATAGATAGTGGAATATGTTTTTAAGAAACACCAAGTCGATATGTCCGAGTGCTTAAGGAGAAATACTTGTAATCTGTTAGTGTCATGACTCGCAACCCAGACCGAGATGGCCGCACGACCAGATCTCGGATCTCATGCTTCAGTCATGGGAAATATTCAGTCGAATGTCCTTCTGTATAATATATATAAATATTTAGTGTAAAAACTAATAATAAGTAGTTCTTATTATATATGCTCAACAAATTCTCCGTTAGTTTTTCTCTGCTTCGACAAACTGGTTTATTTTATTTATGAAGTAGGTGATGAATATGGTTCACACCACTGGCAAATGAGTGTCTCGGTTTTGCTCAAATGTGCCCACAAGCAAGTCAATTCCATGAGATGTCAGAGTTATACGATCGATAACTAATTCGTGAAATCTTATTATTAGTTTGTATACTCAATACTTAAAAATATAGAATATGTATCGAACCATAACCAAGTCATCGAGCACATCACTTATCATGTCTCGTTTAATTTATGTGTGACATGGAGGCTGTAACACACACACACACATATATATATATATATATAACCAAGTCTAACCACTGATATTCGTATTTGAGAAAATGAATTGAATGTAACCGGTGATACACGAAGCAATGCAGCAACAAAACTCCGTCTAACCACTTGGTATTACTGGGTTTACATAGATAATATAATTTTTGACTAATTTAGGACCATGTATTATAATAATATAATTTTAACTAATATATTGATTAGTAGTATATACATTTGTATTAAATTATATATTTTATAAACCTATTTTGATTGTAAATACTGTTAATAAACTAATTTTTACTAATTAAAAAATATTTTATTTTAATTACCATTTGCAACCGACTCTTCAAATTGGTCGCTAAATTTTAATTAGCGACGGAAGCTTCGACTGCTAAACTCAATAGTCGTCTATCGTAGTTGACTTTCTACCGCATAGACAATGAATAAGATGATGAAACCTCATTAAAATCAGAAACTGAACGTAGTTGTCGCTTAGTTAAAACATAAACTCGCGAATAAAAAGTGTCTCGAGCACAAAGTCACACTAAGACCTCCAAATTTCTCAAAGCTTCTGCTTCACCCTTTGCAATCACCATTCGTTGTTCGGCTCGCCCTTCGACCGTCTTCCTTCCAATATCGTCCACTGTTGTATATCGATGTTCGCTTGGTAAGTTCTCTTTCCTTCTCTAAGCCCTAAGTATAGTTTTTGTTTAGATTTTGAAAATAGGGATTCATTTATTTCATTGATATCTATATTTCAAATTGGGTTTTTCGTCTAGATCTAGTTTGTATCTCTTTAGTTTAGAATTCATCGTGTTTGATTGATAGGCTTTGTATCAATTAGTTCTTTGTTATCAGTTAGAGCTTTGTTTTCAATTATGGCTCTGTTGTTATCTGAATTGTTTTTGTTGATAAGACTTTTTATCAATTAGGGATTTGTTATCAAAGGGATTTGTTGCATAATGTGATGCATTAGTTTATCTGATTTCTAGTATTGGATTATTTGAAGCTTGACACAACCCGAATTTCGCGTATGACTGTCATGTGAACAAGGACAAAGTACCCCTTCTCAAGAACCTCAAAAACAGACAAAGTGGGTCCTATGGACTACCACTGCCAAAAAGAGACAAAAGTCTCACAACATAACATGTACATATCAATCGCAAGACGAGTATAATGAACATGTCATAAGTCAAAACATTTTCTTATAAAAAAAAATTCTCTTTTACATAGAAGTATAATATTGTACATAGTTCATTTTACAAAGAAAATCTAAGTACAACCATTGTCACCAACCAATCCTCTTAATGAGCTGATTATGTGCATGCTATCCTGGCAATCTAAAATCAGAAAGGTGAGGCATGAGTACTAAATACTCAATAACTGCACCTACACCATAAATACATAACTGTCATAAGTATTAACAAACAAATAAGTTTGTTTACATAGTTGGACTACACCTCCATCGAGGTTGCCTAAGTACCTATCAAATGGGAATAAGTCTCTCGTAGTGCTACCCATTTACAATTGCCATAAGATAAATGACTCGTCACTTATCTACTCTTACTCCCGTAAATAAACAAAGGTAAACCATCAATATTTATTATATAGTCCACATACTTTTCACATGTCAATCACAAGAAGAGTCCAAAACAAAATACAAGTATAGTGATATAATAGCCTAACACCCAAAATCATTTATACATAAACACATTATTAAGTCATACATTACTTAGCTTTTACTGGTGTCCCATACCACTAGGCTAAGTTTCAGAAAATATTTATATACTACTAAGTAAACTTAACTGAACATAACAAATGATCATCTCTGACAGGATACAATAGACGGACTAGCTCTGGATCCGCTACCAACTTTGGTGAAGGAACAATCACCGAAATTTCATCACATGCTCTATGCATATCATACCGCATGATTACCATTATCAGGTAATCAAGACTCAGTATATCAACATCATACTGCTAGCAATACATGCATATCCATATCATAGTCCGAGCGTTGCTCACATAATTATCTATTTGCACTATCGTGCTTAGCTAAAATATATGTATTATTATATTCAACTAAATAAATATCTCGCATTCAATTATTTCATTAGTCTTTATGGGTCTCATATCACCAGACTAACGAATCATTCAGAGTCTAAAGAGACTGTACTGACTAATAGTATCTTGTCGAGTTACATCACTTTAATAATATTTTAATCATTTAAACAAACATTTATGCTAGAATTGAGATTAAACTCATTTCATTCCCTGCATAATCATTCTATCTATTTTAAATAAATTAACACAGTACCAATATGTTGCTCCAATAGCAACTCATCTCAATTATTCAAGAAAAACATAACTCTACAAAGGTTTATTCAATTAATTAAATCATATCATATATTTTTCATGCCTCATTAGCCCATATAATATTCGAACAATATGTATGAGCTTAAATAAAATAGCATCACTCACCCTTGATGCATGTATACTTCTGTCCAAATCAAAGTTCTGCTATGATTGGTTTGATCACTTATATACGTAGTACTCATACGTTTGATGAGTTTAAACCCCTCAACTGGAGTTGAAACGACTTTAAAATAGATTAGAACCGTCAAGAACGCGAAGAATACGAAGATCAAGTAGCTTGAGCTTTGAGAAAGCAGCTTAATTGAATTCAGCTTTCTTTTTCCTTCTGTTGAGTGTCACTGTGAAAAATTAAATATAATCCAAATTATTCTACGCATGCGTCCTCATAGCTACTTATGGTGTTATCCAATCAAAATATTTTATTTTATTTTCGTCGATTTTCGAATCACGTTTTAATTCAAATTGTCTTACATAAAAAAACATAACTTATGCTATTAGGTTCATTGTTAAACATAATATACGAACGTACTTTCAAAATTATCTTGACATGCATTTTCAGGCCTGCGAAACATGTCCAACCGTAATATGTACTTAGTACATTTTTTCTCAAATCACGTAGCTTATCCTAACGCAACTTATAATGTTATGTCCATTACTAAGCCCGCAATACATATATCTGTTTCAAATTAAGTTTATATAGTTTTCATAAGTTAATGCCGAAAGAATATGGAATAACATCATTTTAGTCCAAATTACTTAATTTAAATTAACTTGACCTATACCCGTAGATAATCGGCTAAGCATACTACACAAATGTCCTTTCAAAACTTATATAGCACGCACATTCGTAATAATATGTCAATGCCAAAGATTACACGGTAAAGGTGTTTAATTTAATTTAATTGGTTTAATTAATCCTAACCTCACACTTAAAATTAATCTAATTTCATTTTTTTTTCAAGTCTTCTTATTAGTTTACTTTATTAAACATGAGTCCATTATCTAACCCGAAATTTATTTAAATCCATATTATTAGAATTTTCAAATTTCGCACTTAAGCGAAATACGAAGTATTTCTAATATAAAAGAAATCGAGTTTTCACAAAACCAATGACATTTAAAACATGGCTATGTTATCCGAAGTGTTTCTGTTGTTAGGGCTTTTGTTTATAATTTTTTTTATCAAGTTATAATCCCAATTAAGTTTATACGAGTTTTATAGGTAGTTTAATAGTCTTATAGTTTGTTTTACAAGTTTTAGTTACTTTGGGTTTTATAGCATGAAATAAAACTAATTTTTATATAAACTGGTTTATATTGTTAGTTTTAAATTAGTTTTTTTTGTTAAGTTGAAATTGTAATTCTACACTTACGTTATGTTAGTTTTATAAACTTATATTATTAGTTTTATAAACTTATAATCCAAGTTTTATAACTTCAACCTAGTTTTATAAACTTAAAATTAGTTTTATAACTTTAACATAAACTAGTTTTATAATATTAAGTTAAAAAACTAGTTTAACATAACTGTGTTGAAAATATAGTTTTATATTAGCTTTATAGTTTTATATAGTATATACCTATATACTAACTTAGTTTATAAACTTTAACTTATTTACGCTAACTTATTTTATATAGACATTCACTTATATATGATATTATTTTTCACATAGTTTGTTTTAAGTTGGTTTAAATTATTTTGTATTTTGAAATTAGTTTATATTAGTTTTATAGTCTTAAACATTAACTTGAACTTTATATTTTTATAGTTTTAAAAGTAAAGTATATAGTTTTAACTTAAAACATTATATTAATTTTAAAGCTTTATAGTATTATATATTATCCTTATAGTTTTATATAGTACTAACTTAGTTTATAAACTTTAACTTAGTTTATATAAACTTTGAATTATATACGATATTAGTTTTTACTTGTTAATGAGTTTAAACTTATATACTAACTTAGTTTTATAGTTGTATATTATATATAAAAGTATTAGTTTATAGTTTTTATATAAGTTTAAAGTTAGGAACTAATTTATAAATTTATATAAGTTGTTAGTTTAAAACTATATAAGATGTTATTATTTAAGTTAGTTTTTTAACTTGTTTTAGTTTAACTTAATTTTTTAACTTGTTCTAGTTTAACTTAATTTTTTTTAACTATTCACCTTAGTTTTTGAACTTGGTTTAGTTTAACTTAGTTAAAAATTATATGATTTTGAATTATAGTTTATATTTCTAGGTTTTTTTTATTTATAAACTAGTTTGACATATTTATGACTTTAAATTTGAATTTCATTACTTGAACTAGTTTTGTAGTTTGTATTGGTTTTATATCACGTTGATGTTAAACTAAACTAGTTTTACATCTTAAAACTAAAACTAATAATTTTGAATTTTATAGTTTTATAAACTAGTTTATATCAAAAACTTATAAAACTAAGTTTCTAATTGACATAAAACTAGTTTTTTTATTGTGTAAATTAGTTTATAGTTTTTATATAAGTTTAATGTTTTTTAGTAATTTATAATTTTATATATGTTATAGTTTGAAACTATATAAGATGTTATTAGTTTAACTTGGTTTAGTTTAACTTAGTTTTTTTTAACTTGTTTTAGTTTAACTTAGTTTTTAACTTGGTTTAGCTTCACTTAGTTTAAAACTATATGATTTGGAACTATATTTTATATTAGTTTAAACTTGAATTTCACTTACTTATATACTAACTTAGTTTTATAAGTTTTTAGTTTTTTTTATATAAATTAGTTTTATCCTTGGTTGAAGTTAATTTTTTGTGTTTTTGGTTGTTTATGAATATGGTTTTATTATTGTTAGAACTAGTTTTTGGATTCATTAGTTTTTTAACTAACTAACTAATTTTATAACTTTAATATAAAACTAGTTTTATAACATTAATCTAGTTTTATAACTCTAACTTGAATATAGTTTTATAAATTTAACTAAAATATAGTTTTGTAACTTAAACCTAAAAATATTTTTATAGTTTAAAACTTAAACTACTTTCATAACTTAAACATAATTTTATATCTTAAATCTAGTTTTATTACTTAAACTTAAATACAGTTTTATAGCTTATAACTTAAAACAAGTTTGATAACGTAAAACTACTTTCATAACTTGCGAAATATAACTTTCAACTTTAGTTTAGTAGTTTTAGGATATAAACTTAGTTTCAGTTTTTAAAATCTAAGTTTTAAGCAATAAAACTAGTTCTAGTTTACAAAGTTTAAGTATTAAGACAACGTGGCCAGTTAGACATGTCTTATTCAGCTTATGCGAATGTGATAGACGAATTTCAAGCAAGTTCGAAGTCATCGTTTGGTTCAGTTATGGGTACCAAGAAAAAATAATACTGAACAATTTGGAATCCTCGTATCAAAAGAGAATCATGTATCTAACACGGACGCAATATTACACTGCAAATTTCGCCCATCCTTTTTTAAACCAAAGAGTTTGATGCAAATTTTTGGTTAAAAAAGACTGGTCAGAATTTATTTAGGGTTGCTCATTTTGTATTAGACACATGCTTCTACTTCGATATTAGGATTTCGAGTTATACAATATTATTTTTGACACAACTTCTTTCGAGATAGAATGTTATGGCCCACAACTCACATTGCCCATAGCTAAACGAAACATTTGAAGACAACTTGCTTGAAATTCGTCTACCACTAGTTTATAATCTAAATCTGAAGAAGAACGTATTGGCGAAAAATTATACAGTGCTTAGACCTTATCTATGGCTAGACTCTGTAACTTTTTCAAGATGACTGGACTATGTTTAATGGGTCAACCGAGTCTTCAAACATAGGTTCGAAATGATGTCTGATATTGTACACATGCATCTGCACTTGATTGTGAAAATCATAACAATTTAATGAAAACTCGTTTTAATGTTAGCCAAATTTTGTTTGAAATCTAAATATCCTACCTTTGTAATAATATAAAATGGACCTAAATATAAGTCTTTTTTAGCCTCTGATTATTTTCGCAAGAAAGTGCATTGAAACTGTTCAAAACATGACGTATTTTCATGTTGATTTATTTATAGATTCTTTAATTACAAACCAAATATTCATCCTAAAATAGTAATTTATCCCCTGAGGAATTAATAGGATTTTTTTTCTTGATTTTTGTCGGATGTTTGAGATGATTTTTGAATGGTTTATGAAGACAACTTTTCAGGTTACGAAAAAAGGCAAATTTGGATGCTGAGGCAAAATATTTTTTATAAATAGATAATGCTTAGTTACATTTTTAATCAATTTTCCTTAAAATATATTGTTTTTAGGATAAATATGCTTTGGTTTCAAGTCCGAATGAGTTTTTAATAATTAGTTATGATTTTTAAAATTCAGATGTCCCAGTCTGACTTTCTTTATTTGATCAATTTATTTGGCCACCATAAACTCATTATTGACCTTAGGATTATCAATTGTCTCTACTTTGCTGGAATTTGTTAAATATTTAGTTATGATTGTCTAAGGTCTAGCATTTGCACTTTCATTGGTATTATGAATATTTTGTGATTCTAACATGTTTGCTGAGTGTAAAGGGATGGATCCCATAGTGTGGGGGGAACCACTATGATGAAGTAAGGTCGGGAAGAACTAGTTCCAATTAGGGTTTATTATTTGTCAATTTATTTTTATGGTTTCCGATTGTTCTGTATGTTATTGATGTAATAATAAGTAATAAATATTTAATTGTTTTCATAGTTTACGAAAGCCCTATGCATTATTGTGTGAGTCATACTCAAAGATTAGAAAAGCATGAACCCCGATGAGACCTATGCAAGTTTAAGTACCGAGCCTATGATTTAGTATGCATGAACCCTTAGATGTTTAATATGTCCCAAGATGACTATTTATGCTAGTCGATCACCTGACATGGCTAACTAAATTTAGACTTGAATGATTGTTTTACCACCTCATATGTTCACTTAAAATCAAGGGTCTTGCTTACTGCATTGTCATGCATTTAGAGTCATTATAAATAAACTTGTGATCAACCATATTGAAGAAAAAAACCAGGTAGAGACCAAGTTTATACTTGGATAGATCGGGGTGTCTAACATCTTCGCATTGCGCCAATCAGGACCTTTACGACATCGACTATAGCCGTCTTATTGTGCGGACAATACAACCCAAGTTGGAAAATAAAAAATAAGTGTGAATAAGGCCCAGAAGAACAACGTGAATACGAGGTGCATTATGCAAAGTCATTTCTTAGCTATTATGATAAATAGTTCAAACTATAAGCTTAAATAACTGGCGTCTGTTGAACAACATATACCATGCATACTATTTTTCCTTAAAACCACTTTTACCACCAGCAAGAGTCTTTTCCACTTGCACAGTAGGATCTAATCAGTCTCTATCCTTATCCTTGGGACGGTAAAATTGAAATCTGACAGTGATGCACCTTCATACTCTGGATTTTCCTTTACGAATGATTCTACAGTAGAAATACTCTTTAGTATCTTGCCTGATGGTGTGACATAATAAGCATCCAACTTCCAAAAATCTTTTCTCATTATTAAGGTTCTCTCAAAATCTTTGGGAGGTTTTGGCACGTTAGGGTTGTCAATGACCCACATTTGAGTGACATCATATTCAATATCTGCAGAATCCTCACAAGATACACTAGGTTTCTTGTTACAAAAAAACGGTTCCTCATTTAATTTACTTCTAAGTTCCTCATACTCTTCTTTCGTATAAATTTCCCTCCATTTAGAGCAATTTGAACATTGTGCAGCAAATATACCCATTGCAGAAGGTCATGCTTTCTGCAATGCATATTCAGAAAAATATTAGCATGTCAGAATTTTCCTGGATATTAACACAACTCATCTTTTATATATTCCAACAACGACAAACATTTATAAATAAGTAGTCCAAGGCAAACTGGTAAAATCCCTAACTAAATAAACATGCACCAAATCAATTTACTTCCAGACTGAGGGGAATCTCTCAGATTTTGAATATACTCAAGCAAATAAACCAAAGTAACTAATTACATACAGACAAAAACCATCACAAACCTTCATAGTCTCATTAGTTTGATGAGGTAAAAAAGCATGTGTCAATGGGAATTGGTTAAAAGTAACAATATACTTCCTTATCATCTGATATGGGGGAAATCTGAGCAGACCCCAGGCGACCAGGTCAAGGTGATTAGGATGAGCAAGTCCCCTCAGCATCAGAAGCTTCTCATCAGACTAAAATCGACCAAGGTCCAGAACTTATGAGATATGAAAACCGACCAAAGGCCCAGAGTACAGTTGGTCGGTCATCAACTTACAGGTCTAACCTAAGACAAGGCTGGGAAGAGGAACAAGAAGACCAAGCTAGTCGGCCCATCCTCTTTAGGACAGCAGTAACCCTCCCAGCCAAGTTAAAGAAAAGAATCATTAGCGGCTAAGTCAAAAGGCGAGAATCAAGGAAATTCGATAACAAATCCCAGATATCTCGCCTCCCAGAATATATAAGTTAATCTTCATTAACAGATAAGGCAAGTCCAAACAGGAGATAAAACCAATCAATGTGTTCACACAACATATAAGGCAAGTTATTATTTGATAAAATCAAATAACTTTAACTCAATCTGGGACATAAATGAAGGCAAATATTCTCTGCTGACAAACACCTATAAATACCCTCGAACCATAGAGACAAAGGTACGCACAAATACTCACTCAGAAGTTTTAGCATTCTCAATTGCTATTAAGTGACCCTCACTGACTTGATCGTCGGAGGTACCACGCCGGCAACACCGCCGGC
>JAYMTC010000415.1:0-12121 GCA_036897605.1 Melianthus villosus
GTCAAAAGGGGACATAAGTCTCACCTCAAAACCTGTTTACACCAATTCTCAAGACGAGCATAATGAACATGTCATAATCAAATCATTTCTTATAAAAATCTTCCTTTTACGTAAAAGTATATTATTGTATAAAGTTTTTTTTACAAAGAGAACTATGAGTACAACTACGTCACTAATCAATTATTTTGGTGAACTAATTGTGTTATGTTATCCTGACAATATGAAATCAGAAAGGTAAGACATGATTACTAATATACTGAACGAATGCATCATACACCATAAATAGATAACTGTCATAAATATTTACAAACAAATAAATTTGTTTACATAGTTGGACTGTACCTCTATCGAGATTGCCTACGTAGCCATCTAATGAGATCAAGTTTCTCGTAATTCTTCCTATTTTCTATATCAAATATTTTCTCATGTTGTCTCTATAAAATACAGAGAAATTTGTCTCATCCAACAACACAAGAAAATTCAAATGGACATGAGAAATTTCTCAGGTGAAGTATTTTACTAATGGGCATTTCATTTTTTCCAAGTGTATGGTGACAAATATACTAAATATTAGAAAATCTCTCAGGTGAAGTGTTTAATATACATAGTTTAACTGTATCATAGTTCGGTCTCTTCATGCTTACAAATAAATTATTTCTTTTCTCCAAAACATTTATGGATATTATTTTATATAGAGCCAACACTAAAACTAACATTTAACTGAAGAAACCATCTAACCATACTTCAATACAGGTGACATTCATCCCACGTGACAAAAGAACAAGTAAACATGCTCGAGAATGTCTACAAACAATATATCATAACTCCCAACTTTAAATGTGGAGCAGATTCAAAATAGTTATTATTTAGGAGTAACAAACATAACAAAAGAATAAAATATTTAGATTCCAGATCTTTTTCACTATGTGCATATTTGTAACAAACTACCAACAACATAAGAACTTGCATGAGGAACAAAACCAACAAATAACTGTATTTTTTACTTGTGTAATTTACATATTCTTGGTAATGTCACATAGCTAGCGTATATTTGCTAAAAAAACCACAATCTATCAAACTATCAAGCATCTTCATATGCCAATAACTGGTTGTTAAACTATATTATAATCATTTATATCGGAGAAGTATCACATTTAAGATTACTGCATGTGTCGGGTGGTAAAAGAAGGGATAACAATATCCTGCAAAATGAATTTGTAGTTGCTTTTCATGCCCATTGATGAGATTGATGTAACCCCTTTCATGCCTGTAGATGAGATTGATTTAGCCCTTTAAATATATTTCTTTGCTACAGTATTGCATCCCTAAACTTTGGCATCAATTTAAATCACAGGTTCGCCTGCACCATAGTAAAATTTCAATATATCCATACAAATGGCTCATATCATATCTTATATCCTAAATTTTGGCATCAATATAAATCTCAAATTAGCCCGCACTAAATTTAAATGTCAATATATTCATACAGAAAGCTCATACAATCTCAGATCCTCAATTACACAGGATCAACAAAACAAGCTAAAGATAACGCACCAAAAACTTGAAGACAAAAATACCCCCTCGACTCGGTTCCAAGAAATGCATGGAACAACAAAGATTGTCATATCAATAAATTTACCAGGTTGTAATACATACTATAGAGTTTGAGATGGTAAAAATTTGAAGTATATGCCATACTTATATACATCATCAACTTTTCCACATATTTTTTCTTTTTATCTTCAGCAACTAACCAAAAACTTCTAAGCTCAGATACAAGCACAGGCATATAAGGATATTGAGTCAAATTTCAAAAGAAACACTCGGCGAGACGTACCGGAACATGGTTAAGTTGACTGCATAAGGGCTCAGATGCAACTGAGAGATGAGAAATTAGCAAAGCGGAAAGGCCTCGGAACGGAACCTTCAAAATTTTCACTGAAACACGTAGAAGCCGAAATTCTAAAGAGTCTCTGTAGAGCATCTTTGAGACCATATTGATTGGGATTAACCCTATACTCTGTTCTTATAACTCTCGATTGATTAAAACTGTTTGTGTTCAACTTTCAAACAATTTACAACAAAATTGAAATTAAGTTAAACAAGTATTATAATTTTAAACTGTGGTAATTCAGTACCTAAGAACGTTCATATCCTCTTGCATAAAACCAGACAAACTGAACAAAAATTGTGCCTGTTCTACCTTCTGAATATGTTCAAGCTAGACTGCATACATATAATGACCTAATTCTTTAACTTCATCAAATCAACACAATTTGAACAATATAGCAAACTAACAACACATCCAAGATTCCCAAAATTAAATTAAATAATCCAAATCCGCAATCTTAATTCCAAATCAAACTCATAATATAAACGTGAACATGAACGCACCAGAACTTAAACTCCTGAAACCGACGAATAAAAGGTTTATATGCATAAGATCTTAAAACAGGACCCTATGCAAGCTCTTGGATCTCAGGGTCAACCTGAGGAGACATAAATCTAATCAACAGGTTGAGGATTTATGGTCTGACTCCGTGGAACATGATGTAGAATCCATGAATGAAGTAAACACGAACTACATAAACTATAGCTACAACGAGGATATCTACACGTAAACAAAGACTCATAACAACAAATTTAGGACTAAATCTAGGGATTAAGCTAGATATAAATTTTCGATCTGATGTTGAAGAATGAACTACCAGTAGTTAGATCTAAACATACCTCAGAGATCATGCTGCCATGGCAACAATTAGTTTCAAAACTTCTATATCAATTTGCACGTCTTCTTTGATTGCGATCATTGCCAATTTCCATGTGATATCTATTTCCTTAAGTTTTGGGAAGCATGATATCTTACATCTTAATGATACAACGTGAGGCACCATGTTTACATCAGTTGTGATAAGGACGAATACCATGGTACAACCATATCTTCTTTCCAAAGTTCTCAAAAGCTCGTTCCAAGTTTCAGTGTTGAGCCACTGACATTCTTCAAATATGAATATATTAAAACCTGTTAAAGGCAATTCAACACGATCAGAAACATAAATATCACCAAAATAAAATAAGCAACTTCTCTGGCTCCAATGCTGAACTTGGCGGATCACCATTTACTTAAATCGAAAGATGTCAAAGGGATGGTGTTGTCACGGAAAGATGTAGGTGAGTGGCGTCGCCGACGAAAAAGAGTAGCGAGTGGATTGATGGTATCTTCGGTGCGTGGATTCGCCGACCAGAGAAAAAAATTGACAGAATAGGTCGAGAGAATGAGAAAGATGAGGATAAGGATGTACATTTTCTTTTTATTTATCAGTTTCAGAGTAGAGAGTCATCTACTGTCCAGTAGGCTCTTTTTTCTGTTTGATAAATTCATTATCTTTTATAGATATCTCATATCACCATACTAATAAATAACTCAGAATCAATGCTCACTCAACTATACCATTATATATCAACGATATACTTAGCAATACTCCTACTTAATCACATTCTCTATGTGATTACGCGTTAATATTTCATGTTTCACAGTCCTCGTTCGTGTTGATAGCCTAACTGTCAGACCAACCGAAATCTGAATCAGATCAGAAATGATTAACCTTGTGCTGACCTTGCGATATATAGTAAGAAAGTCGCAATTAATTACACCTTTCGATTCATGGCAGAATCTTTATGTTTCAATCGCACAAATTTCTTCGTCTTCAACCTTTGCCCACTAAGATTTTACAATTAATCGCGTGGCTATTTTTTTGCCAATTCAGAGCCCAAAACCTGCACAAGAACATTACAATCAAAATCTTTTCGCCCTAATATCATGTATATGTATTTTTTGTGTATATACGTGGCCCATACACACATCACACTACAATTATAGAAAATTTTCATTTTTCATCGTTATTGTAAATACTGAAATTTAACAAAAATTTGAGATCTCATAGTTAACATAGAATAATATTGCATTGAAAAAACGGAAACCTAAATATTTTTTCGTTCGTATTCTCAACTATTATTCCGACATGACCATCTAAATTTGGAAAATTAAAGTAGTGATTGCGAGCATCACTCATAGAACTTGCTTGAATATGAAAAACAACATATCTTGACCAATTTTACTGTCAGAAACTTCCACATGAAGGTCTGACATTATAGAAAGACTACCAATTTGCTGTTGTTTCATAGACATATCTAAGGAAGAACCTCATTAGCTGAAATTGAAAACAAAATGTAAACAGTAGACTATCCAGGAACTTTCATAAGGTTAAATTTATGATTCTGAATATTTCTTTCTAACGAAATACGAAAGACTGCTAAATAGCGTACATTTTAAGGCTAATTACTATACAAAAACATTCTTAATTCCATGAATTCACTTTATATTCGTTTGATTTAGACATATCTTTTATTTAATAAATTTTTTTGTATTTTGGAGAAAAAAAAACAAAAAACGAAAAAAAAAAAAAAAAAAAAAAAGGTAAAAACATGCGAATATCAAGACATTTGAGCAACAAAACGAATAACAAATGAACAAATAACCAAACAAATGAAGAAATACACGACATCGTCCAGCCCACCAGGCCGTTATACCAAACCGCGCAAGGTTGATTTGAAACGAGCATCTGCACCACACATTGGACTCCACTGCCCAATTTCTAATGATCCGTATGGCCCAATCTATTGGACCGTGTACCAGATCGTTATGAAGACCTTTGATGAGATAGTGATGTGTAATGGGCTAGCCCACTGGCATGTGTGACAGGCCGTTAACCTCATGCATAATATGAAAACTTCATTTGTTTGACTTCGCGCTGATTTTATACTGTCAATAATTTTTAATATTTCATATTTCTAATTAATTCATGAAGCTTTAAGCGGTCAAAATCATGCTATATATTATGTTTCCTGAGAGCGAATTATTTTGTAATTTATGTAAGTTGATTTATGGTCACTTAGACATTATAAATAGGGCGTTAAAGCAACTAGTTTATTCATTCCATCTTAGACAATTACAAGGTTCTTGGTGATAGAGTTCTGCGTAGCTCGCTTTAAAGAATCAATAGCTTAGTTTTTATTATTTTTTGTAGGAATTTGTGAACAAAGACAATTGCAAGCGAATGACATGACAACCTTAGTTCCTCTCCAAATTGGTTTCATCTTGATAATATGTTTTTCTTTTCTTCCGTTATAAGTAACTAATTCTCGCTATAGGGATTAAAATGTAGAGTTTTTTTCTTACTTTTGTGCTTACAACCTCTTACTTCAATAGATTATCATAGACTTTGATAATTAATCTTTAGATCTGTTTTGATTACTAGTAAGAAATTGACGACATTTTACTAGCTGAGATTATCTTGTGAAGGACCTAACTGGAGAAGGAAGGTAATGTGACATTGATCTATCAACTCAATATTAATATTGGTGAGGGTAGGAACATCTAAATTTTTTCAGAGTATTAAAGAGTGGTTTCCTAATTAAAATTTGTCATTGATTTGATAAATAGTAATTAGGGATTATTATGGGGTACCGAATGAAGAAACATAAATATCACTAAGAAAAATAACCTTTAATTACAATAAGTGATGTGCCAATAAATATCCGATACCATAAGTTTGACAACAGATTAAATTCTAATTTCTTGATTCTGTCTATTAATTATTCATTTTTGTTTACTGTTTTTTTTTATTTTATTTGTTTTCAAACTCTCTAAAAATATTATTCTTCTAATCTCTTTTAAGAAAGTTTTTTTATTGGTAGGTTGATATTCTTTCCTCGTAGAGACGATACTCTACTTTATTCACTATATTATTTATGGATCATTTTCTGTTATGGAAACGTTTTTTCAGCGTTAATGAATTGGCGCCGTTGCCGGATAATGCAACAGTCAATATTAATACGCAGTTTTTTAATTAGTTTCGAATCTTATTTGTTCTGGTCTTTTTTATTTATTTTATTTGATAATTTTATTTTATTCATTGGCAGGTGCCCGTCTTTTATGCGCAACTCTAGGGACGTGAACATATTCGAACTATACCCCGAAATAGAAAGAATATTCCTACAACAAATGAGGGGAAGAAGGGCAGCCAAAGAAGAAAAACCACACGCCATGGCCGATCAACTTCGAGGAGACTCATGCATATTAAGGGACTAACGCTGTATTTGTTTCTATTTTATTAGAGAAAATAAACAAGAGAAAAGAAAAGAAAGTTTGTTTCTATTTTATTAGAGAAAATAAACAAGAAAAAAGAAAAGAAAATTAAAGTAAAGAAAAGAAACAAAAATATATATATATTTTTATACTGTTTGATTATAAAAGAAAATGAGGGAAAGTAAACTAAAGAAAATTTAATAAAATAAGGACAATTAGGTATTTACTAGCACCAGATAAATAAGACAATGATAAATCGGTGGTATTAATAAATTTCATTTTTTAAAGCAAATATCTTAACTTGATGGCCACCTTTTCTTTCATAATCTCTCTCTTTTGGTGAAGAAAATTTTGATAATAATTTTTTTTCCTTATTGTAACCAAACAATATAAAAAAGAAAAACTTTAATATTTTATTTTCTTTTTACTAAGAAAATTATAAACCAAACATAGTGTAAGTCAATCATAATCTAAGAATATCAATCAAGCATTGATCATCTCGCAATCAATGTCAACCAATTTAAAATTAAACCCGCCATCCTCCGATGCTATCACACAATTCTTTTGGAGAAGACAGAAGATCCACACGCTTTGTGATACTTTCCGAATGAATGGGATTTCTGAGGACGTCATCTGACTTAGACTCTTTACTTTTTCAATAAAATAAAGAGCAAAAGATTGGCTGAAGAATCAAATAAATAATACATGAGCTATATTATCTTATGCTTTCCTTATTAAATATTTTTCATTTGATAAAACTGTACAGTTACGTAATGATATCACTGGTTTTGTACAAGATGAAAGCGAAGCTCTACGTGGCTTGAGGAAGATTTAATGCGATGCAAAGGCGATGCCCACATCATAGAATCCCAGATTGGCTAATCTTAAACACATTCTACAATGGGCTCATACAAGTAAGAAGGATCTCAATAGACATTCTTGGAGGCAATTTAAGGAGGAAGACAACTGAGGATGCCTATGCGCTTATCAGATCGTGGATATTTTCCTAAAGGTATTGAAACCAAAAGTATTCAATGACTAAATTTCTGACATAAAAATGTAATAATCTAGTTTAAAGGAGGCTGTTAGGATTCTAAGCTAGATTACTTCAATGAAAGTTAATATAATATAAAACTGATAGATGCGGAAGATGAAATAAAGTAAGGATAAATGTGAATTAAGTTGAGTTATTAGTTAAATAAATGTAACTCAAGTCATTAAAGATGTTTCAGGAGTTGTGTACTATTTAGGATAAATTGCTTAAGCATTCCTCTATTCAAAATGTGGTGAAATACAAGTTCTTCGAGTTCTATTCCATAACAAGTTTTGTTCCTTCTTATCAATTTTTCAAGTGTTAAAATAATTGTTTTTACTAAAATTGGAACTAATGGTAAATAAATATTATAATTGATATATGTTTAACACTCTCTTTCATGCAAAAGAATGTATTTTATGTTTTCAGCATTGAAGAGTGCCCTATAATCGACTGCTTACTTTCAGGCAAACATAATTAGGGATAATTGTAACAACGGATGTTTGAACCATTGACATCATGCTCTGATACCATATTAAAAATTGTTTCTACTAATTGCTTGAACTAGTAGTAAATAGATATATGTTTAACACCAACTTTTACTATTTTACATAAGTTAGAAAGCATTTCAGTGAAATCCCTATCAAGACATTATGCTAGATAGGCAGGTTAGCTTCAGCCATTTACAAAATGATAAACAGTTATGGAGTAGCATGGATAAGGAATAAACGAAACAAAAACTGATATGCATATTTAAAAAATGAAAGTAAACAAGGATGATTGGTAATAATAGTAAATTCACTGACTGTAAATCTTACCGACAGAAGGGGTAGCAAAGCAGTGAGGTTCCGAGACAACTTTTCAAGTGTTTTTCCAGGAGGAAGCCTAGTTTCTGTATTGACCATCGCCATCTTCACTGGATCACCTATATAAGGATAATAAAACTGTACTGATTCACATGCAAAAGCATCAGCTTTCAGAAGAAAACTTTCCGCAGCTTCAACTGTTATCATTTGTACTCTACCGAGGAACGAGACATTTCTACAGGAGTGTTTAATGTAATTTGACGCGCAGTTGATTAACATTCAGTAACTAACTCATAACATAATTGGGTCAAACCAACAGCACAGGCGGATTAATCCTGATAAAACCACTGCGATTTAAAATTAGAGCGTCAGACTAATGTCTATTCTGATTTAATTTCTTAGTCCACCTAATCACATTATCATATTTAAATAATTAATATTAAGTAGAAGAATCGTTACCCATAACGAAACTGAGAAGATAAGGAACCGTGGCATGAAGACCATCTGGCAAAACCTCCAAAATAGGGAATAAAGGTTGTAGCTGTGACCTCTCAAATGATGTTGCTGCAGTAAAAAGCCATAAATGTCAAGCTGTCTCACTAAATCTTTAACCACAAGAACATGATGAATGTCTTATGAGTCGTGAAATGTTTTAACTAAATGTCCAATAATTACCTGGATTTGCCAATACTACAACAAGATCAATAGTAGGATTTTGAGCAGCAATTGTAAGGGCGAGACATCCTCCAAAGGAATCCCCCACCAAATAAATAGGTTTACTTGGAGATGAAGCGTTCTCAAGCTTCACAGATTTTTCAACAAATTTTACCAGCCCTTCATAAATAACCAACTAAGTAGTTGAAAAAAGTAATATCTTATCCAATGTATAAAGATATCTATACAGTTATAAGGAAGTTTTGTATGTGAAAAAATGATAAATTGAAGAATAAAAGATGCAAGATAAAGAAATCAACTACGAAATTGAACTAATGAAACATGGTGACTTTTAGTGGATTTCAAACCATTAAACGAAATTCAACTCTCTGTGAGTTTGGCATGGATCTTGCAAGAGTGAGTCCAAGAAGTAGAAAGCCACCCTACCATTTCATGAAAATCGACAGTAAGCATCATCTTTTGGAAAGTAAAGATGTTTGATGTAAGATCATGTGAAAATAGGGATACAAATTTGTTGTCATTGTCCGCAAGTATTAGTTGTAAGATCTATATATAAAAGGGAGCTTTTGCTTAATGTTAATTTTTCTTATATTTTATTTATATAAAGCCCATTTATGTAAAACAAACAAGGGGTATTCTAGACCTTCGATGATTTCTTATGTTTTGGATGTGTTTGAGCTAAGTTTGTGAGCCTTTATGATTTTTGTGATTGATTTGGCTAGAAAATAGGCCGATTATTGTCAATTCTGGACAAGTTTGGGTTGGATTTGACCAGAAAAATAGAGTTGTAAGCGTTCAGGTCTGCAAAATTGATTAATCGCAAAAAAACCCTAGTTACCCGATATTGAAGAGGACAGAATCCATGTACGATTAATCACAAAGTCCGCATAGGGATGTGAGACACCAATAAAATCTACGAGACAATTAGCCTAGTGTGTTTTACATAAATGGGGTATTCTAACCGGTGTGTTTTACACAAAGAAGACTGTAAGGCAGTTGTTACTCCTATTCGATCGGGTCATCAGTTGAGTATGCTAGTAATTAGGGGAAGTCTGTCAACTAAAAATTGATAGGTACTGAAGGCTAGTGGGAATATGCATGTACTTTTTACATATTAAACCTGATATAACATATTATTTTATCGTATATTACAATATCTTAAAAGAACTCTTAGAAATGGTATTTTATTTGTATGTTATGGTCATTTAAGACCTAAGAGGTATACATATACTGATTGGATAGGACCAGTGAAAATAATATATTTACTTCTGATACTTATATGTTTCTTATATATGTTTCTTAGAGGGGATAAGGTTTCTTGGTGAATAACATCATGATGAATAACATGAAACTTTCAAAAAGTAAATATGCAGACTGCAATTAACAAGATGAGCAATGGTGTCATCATTCACCTTTTTAACATGCCTTTCTAAACAAGTCACTTTGTTAAGCAAACGTCAATTGATAATATGCACAACACAAGTGCAAGAGAATTTCTAAATTTAGAAATAAAGCATGTGCTTCATAAGTTTTCAAGAAGTTTCCAGACCTTCAAATGGTGTTCGATCATACACAGGAATGTGCAAGCAGCGAACTTCAAAAGCCCTGCAGTTAAAGAGTGCTGTATAAGATGATTGTTTTTAATTGGTACAAAAGGTTTGGACGTGGCATGAGTTCTAAAATGAACACTTTTCTAATCCGTAAAATGAAATAGGAGGAACAATTCACAAGTATTGTTAATATAAAAGTAGAGTTTCCGCATAATTCGTAAAAGTTACATGAACAGGAACTGATGACATGCAGTGTATAGAGAGATGAAATGGAAAAACAATTACAGCATTCTCTTCTTAGTAGTTAATAATAAAGTGAAACTAATTGAAATATAAGTATGTTAGATGCCAATCACGCTTATGTATTAACTCCTATTGAATATATTGACTTTCTAAATTTATGATAAAGTTTAATTATGAAGACAATATTATGAGTTGTATACACTTATGAGAGAATATATTTATTCCATATATAATTCGTCATAAATAACCGTTTATACTAAAAACTCTAATTGATAATAGCTTTCAACACTCTCTATCACGTGAAAGCGTAACCATAATTAATTGTCTTACTTCGACAAGGGCAACAACGAATATATAACCTAATAATGGTGTCTTCACAAAACATGAGAAATTGAGAAATTACAGCAGCAGAGGTTCGAACTCTTGACCTCAAGGTACCTCATACTCTATTACTATGTTAAATAACTGTGTCTACTAAAAGCTCGAACAAATAGTAAGAGATTTAATTGATACTTCAACAATTTGTAAATTTTTTTTATTATTTGATAACCCTATAAATAAGGTTTTATACCTATTATATTTATAATATAATAATATATCAATTCCTTCTATAATTCGAAATGCGTTTGAACCAATCATTATAAGACTTCAACGTAGTGGTTTTGTGAGTTATAAATGAGTCTGTCCAAGACAATAAGTTGTTAAAGATAGAGAAGTACTATCATCGTTACTTATATATGGTGACATATGTATCGTGAAGTTGCCCCAAATTGTATGCATTGGTTGTCAAAGTTCTTTTAGAATGTATGAACTCATCTTGTGTAGAAAGATGTTAAGAGTATATACTTACATTCACAATGTTAAAATAAATTGTTTGGATGCAGAGCAGGCTTAAAACTTGTATTTGTGTACTACAATTACAGATTTTTGACAAGATTTCAAGAAGATCGTGAATCTTAAAAAAAATTGAGATATTAATTAGAAGGATGATATTATCGAAAAAGACATCATGGAGATAGAAACAAGAGCAAATGAGGAAGCAATATTTGATTACAAGGAAACTTTTTAAAAATAATTTAGATGCGCCAACAAGTGAATATAGTGTTGAAGCTTTTATTCTTACCGCTGCAAAGCCCCAAGTTTTAAGATCAAACACTTTGCTCGATAGAAAAAGAAAGATAGAAAAAGAAAGAAATTCGAGATATAAGAGGCAAGAAACAAAAATGAGTGTAATATAAGCCTTTTTATTTTATTAAATATTTTCTTATGAGTACTACGTAAGTAATATATATTTATTATTAGTTTACTTTATTAAATTGCGATTAAGTTCATAATTGTTAAATAAATGTTTCTATTAAAAGCTTGAACTTATAGTACAATAAGATTTAATTGATATATCTATATATATCAACATTCCCCTCACACAAAAGTCGAAATTTTATTTTTTCGGCATAAAACGTTACCCTTACTCAACTGACTCATTTTGAGGCGGGCATACGCGAATTTAAATTGGTCTAATAATGGTGCTTTGAATAGCATTAAAAATAAAGGAGAAATTGTAACAACGGAAATTTGAATCATTGACCTCAAGATTACCTCATAATTTGATACTATGTTAAATAATCATCTTATAAAGAAAGATAGTATGATGAATCATTATACTCTA
>JAYMTC010000416.1:0-12120 GCA_036897605.1 Melianthus villosus
TTAACATGTTTATGACCCAATTATTTTCGTGTCTAATCATGTGAATCTATTTATGACCCAAACTCATTTATGTTAAACAGCAACTCACTAATTAGTGAGTCGTTCATGTTCGCGGAGGTTTGCATGAAGGAGCAACCGGCGGAGGTGTCACATGAGGCAGCAGCCTGTCAGCCGACAGAGGCGTTATATGAGGTAGCAGTTGACAAAAGTCCTGTATAAGGCAACAATTGACGGAGGTGATGCAGGCGAATGTGTTGTATGAAGCAGTAGCCGGATGACGGTTGCAAGAGGGCAGCAACCGGAGGTGGCCTAGTCACTCGAATTGTGTGTTGATAATATTGAGGAGGAGTTCAAGCGAACTTTCGTTGGTGGGAGAGTTTGACTCGCCACATATTTTGAAGGAAGTCGTGGCTCGAAAGAAACCGTGTTCCGTTATTTTTTTATTCAACTGAAAACTGAATCGGCAAATGCAAGTGTCACAAATATTCCAACTTGAAGAGAAGTGTTAAAGTATAACGAAATATAACATACTGGAGAATTAGAATATTAGGAGACATAATATAATGTATTAAGTATTGGAATATTAGGTTTTCTAATATAATGTAGTAAAACAAGTTATTTTCGGTAGATCATAAATTAGGTAACACGTGTAAATGCACATTTTTCTTTCCAGAAATTTTTTCTATGACAAATTTTTTTTTACAATCTAGTGTATTCATCTCTCAATTAGAAATTACTAGATATAACTCTTACATAATGTTTTATCCACGATTGGATTCAAAAAAGCGTAGGCCTCGAGCAATTGTGATTATAAATATAAGGTTGTGTTATTATAGTGAGTTGAAATGTGTGTTCAATGAATATATGAGATATTCTCATAGATGTGGGTTTATGCTAAACCACGTATAATACTTGTGGTTTTTTTTTTTTTCCTTTTCTTTTCTTTTCTGTCTTTCTCTTTATGTTAGTTTCTTAACCTATGCAAAGAAGGTGAGGAAAAAAGTAAGAATAGCACCCATGGATATCAGAATAACAACAAAACTGAAGGACCATTGCTTTAAGTACCTGAATATACAGAAAATGCTCAATTAACGTTTCGAGACCTCTCATTGAGATGTCTTTAGTATATGGGATTATATTGATTATATGTTGTATTCACTGCTAATATGATTTCACAATGACAGACAAGGTCTATTTCATTATGGAAAGCTTTGATACGCTGTACTGTGATCACTTTGTTATGCATAGGTTGGTTAATTTTGTTATTATTCTCTATACATAGAATATATATGATATGCTCATGATAGCAGTTTTTTTAATTGTCATCCATGAAATTACCCTTATTACAGGTCTTACTATAGTGGTTGATTCGATTATGTGGAAGAGGTTGGTGTGGCCTGAATTTGAAGTTTTTTGGTTCAACTCCGTTTTGAATAGGAGTTCTGAGTGGGGTGTATCCTTTGCAAAATTATCTTCTATTGCATTTTGAATGTTGCAGAACTGTGTGTGTGTGTATATATATATATATATATAAACTAATATCACCACATTTGTAATTTCATTGAGGCCATGCATGCTTTCTGTTCATAATTGTTCTCACGATTCAGGAAGTTCTGGGCCTCTTTGTTTCTTAAACTGTTCCTTCATGATATTCTTTCATCAGACGCACCCCTTTCACTGGTACTTCACTTCTGCACTTCCCCGCGCACTGCTTGCTGCATACCCACTTCTCTTGGTGAGTAGGAACCCCACTCAAACTATTAATTTGATGAGATGCAATGACTCAGGTAGGCCATTTGGTAAGATCGGATTGAAATTAAACAAGCAAATAGGGGACAAGATATGCATTTTTTTAGATCTATTATCTGGAGTGGCACAAATGCCTCAGTATCCTTGTTTCTCCAAAAAATTCTAACTTGAAAAACATGCTATATTCTTGCAGCTTGGGGTGTTGCTTGAGAGAAGGGTTCATTTCTATATTATTCCAGTATTCTGCTTTGTTTTAATGTACTCTAAACTCCCCCATAAGGTACTACACATTTAATATGAACTTCTTTCACTTATTTTCCTTTCTTTAAACTGCATAATCACTTTTTTCTCTAATGCAGGAGCTTCGTTTTATTATCAGTTCACTCCCGATGTTCAATTTATCTGCAGCAATTGGAGCTAATAGGATGTATGTTGTTTCTGTTCTATGTCCATTTGAAATAATTTCTTAGGCATCTTAAGAAATTTTTCATGTTTTTAGCTATCATTAGTGCTTTTATTATTTTCCACATGATTTAATAATCTCAGCCAGATTTCTTCAATTAGGATTTGTTAGTATGGAAATTATAAGTCAAAATATCACGAAGAATAAATAGAATGGAAGAAACACAAAGAATTATATAGTTCGTCAATTGCCAACCTCTACAAGGACCACACTAAAAAGTTCTGAAAATATAATTTTTTTACATTACAATTACGATAGTATAAGGTGATACTTATAGGATTTAAATTGAATATTAGAAAATATTTTCGAGATCTATATGGAATCAACACATTCTCATAAATACATAATATTTTTTAATTATATATTCTCTCTATCATAATTTTAGAAATGCAATATTTTCAAGATACCCCCTCAAGTTTAAATGTGCAAAATCAATAGTACTCAGCTTGCAAATAGAAATCTTCTAAACTGTAAGTATTTAACCAGAAGCCTTTATCCCATGTCCATCTGCTTCATTTACTAAAAATCAGGTAAATATCCTTCATAATTGCTTAGGATCAGTCATAAATTTGATATCAGGAAAGAAAATCCTTAACATTAAGAATAAATATCTTCAAGACTGTCTACAACCTAGCACATACATCTTGGAGCAATAATAATGAAACCAACTACATCGAGGGACTTCAAATAACATTCAAGCCACCTATAACAAGGTGTCCTGAAAACGAAAGATCGAACATAACGTAACCAACAAAGCCACAAAAGTGACAACATTTTCCACAAAGGGAAACAAAACTAAAATATAATGGAACAAAAAAAAATTCAATAGTGACAACATATCCATTAATGGAAACAACATAAGTCATAAAATGGAACCAATAATCTCACAACCCATATTTACGAAGGGAAACAAAAAATGGGACAAAATGAAACCTACCAATAAAGACATGTGAGACACGTGAGCAGTTCAATGGCTAAAAAAGAATTTAATTCTTTTTTTGTAAAAGGAAAAAGGTAGTTAAGAATAAAGTAGTGGAAATAAAGGATAGATAAAAGAAAATTAGATTATGATAGATAGATATCATTATCCCACTCTGGCACCATGTAGAAATATAAATATAAGGATCGAAATATTATGAGGGGATAAAGCGAATAGAAGAAATACAAGAAATTATGTGGTTCGACAATTGTCTACTTCTACCATGACTGTCCTAAAAAAGTATTGAAGATATTATTTCTTCACGTTACAATTACAATGGTATAAGACCTTATTTATAAAGTGCAAATAAAATATTAGAGAATATTTAAAAGTATCATATTAAATCAATATATTCTCTCTATAATTATCTCCATTATAATCTTGGAAAGTCAATACTTTCAACAATTAGATCGACTCGTCACATTTTGTCACACTAGTAGTAGAATTCTGATTTGAGTAATGATAGCAACATTTTAATATTTGAGGTACTTAGCTCAGACGATTTCACACATGAGTGATAAGTACATGAAAAGTGATTTAGAATAGAGATCATGTATGGGGAACTTACAATCTCCAGACAAAAAGAAACTCTTTACAAATGTGGAAAAGAAATCAGAACATTGGCACTACTTCCACGTCTGTGAAAGAAATTTTCTTTTCAAGCAGTGTGCTAACACTGGATCGCAATAGTATAACTTGCTAGTAATTTCATTTCATATGTAATAATAGCAGGAACTACCACCATAATCAAAGTTAATTGGCATTGCTAGTGACAGTAAGATTATAGCTAAAACAACCGTTTCCTATGATCCTTAATTCCAATGATATTGTATTATAATATCTGGATATCTGATATATGATGTGCTGATATGTTGTATTAAAAGAATTTGCAACTTGCGTAGAAGGCAGGAAAGTTACAAAAGTCATTTATATGGGATGCCCATTCACATGTTTTGTGTCATGGAGATGCAGAAGTGTGTTAGCTTCACATCTAAGAATTGAGTTTATGCTTATCAAAGTGAGCATGCAATATTAGTTCGAATCTCAGTTTCCTACTCCAAACCAAACATTCCTTTGAGTATCTGAAAAATTCCTGCTGCTTCAGAACTCAATTATATTTCATAGATTTTTTTTCTTCAGATATTTTATTGTTTGATCTCAAAAAGGCGTCCATTTCTTTTTTATACCAAGTGACCATGTATTTGATTATATGTGTTCGACTAATAATTAACATGTATATGTTTTCCCAAATTTTATACAGCTACAACAACAGGAATAAGACTTATTGGAAGTTTCTCTATGTCATTTTCCTGGGGTCACTTTTTATCAGGTTGTGTTGGTGATTAATTTCTTATTATGATAAGATATCTAGTTTCCCACATATACTCATCCTCTATTTTGTAGTTTAGGATGCACCATCATAACTTTCATGGCATCGTACGAGAATTATCCCAGTGGTCACGCGATGAAAGAGTTGCATAAATTTGGTGAGTCTCTCTACTGGGGATTTGTCAATGGTTATTGAAAATAACTACATAAATTTAATCACACGAATTTACAAAAACATTAATATATTTTTAATAGAGTTGGTCATTTTTAGGATTAATTTTAGCCAAGTAGCTGTGTCAGTTTTCGGGAAATTGATGAATCAGACACTTGGAGACACAGAAAAATCTGACTCTCATACTGAGTGACCTAGCTCATCTTGTTATGGTCTAACATCATGGCCATGATCAATCTATGACATGGTCAATTATGAGCTTCTTGAATGTTTTGATTGTTGGTCCACGAACATCAGTGTTCTAATATATCGGAGAACATAATATAATGAAGTGTTAGAATATAATGAAACATAAATACATGGTCGTGTCATTGTATTGGGTTGAGACTGTATGTTTAATAAATATTGAGATACTCCCGTCCCGTAGAAGTAGACTTATGTCAAATCACGTAAAATACTTGTATTATTTCTTTTTATGTTTAGTTTTTTAACATGGTATCAGAGCATGAAGTCAATAATATGAATCTCAACTGCTACAGTACATCTAATTACTCATTATTTGTTTAATGCACCACTATTAGACCAATTTAATTCGCTTGTGACCACCTCAAACTTGGACAATTGATTATAGACCAAGCTTCATGCCGAATAAATAAAATTCCCACTTTCACGTCAGGGAGATTGTTAAATATATATCAACTAAATATCTATTTACTATCAATTCGAGCTTGTAGTGGAAATGATTATTTTACATAATGCAACAGTAGAGTGAAGGCGTTAATTTTTGGCCATATATAGGCTTTTAACTTGTATGCCCGTGACTTATCTGCAATGCTAAGTTAAACATCCAATGTTTCTGATTTGGGAGCTATGTCACTCATTCTTAATGTATCTGCCTATCTTTTGAGGTGATCTGTGACTGAGATTTTGCTACATTTATTTGGAGAGGGGGCAGTGATTGGAGATTGAATTAAGTTTACAAATTTATTTAGTAACATCTATGATTGCATAGGTGCTTTCTCATGTATGCATGTCTCCCAAGCCACTAAATCTTCTTTGTTTCATCTAATTTTGTAGTACACAAGCTTTAGATTCAGTAAATTCATCAAGTAAATAGACAACTTCCATGCAAATATATTTCTCATAGCCTTCAGTTGGAGACTCAATAATGTATCTGGTTGATAACATTAAAAATATCTTGAAGACAATGACTATGTGGCTACCATCTTTGTATTATCACCTATGGTAATGCTTCTGATGTGCACCATTCCCTTTTTTTTTTTCTATTAGTATTTTGTGAGTCATATCCATATCTTACTGTGGAAGGTTCCAACTTGAATTCATTGAACATACGCCGAGAAATATTTAGTTATTTAATGATTGGATGTTGATTTCTAAGATCTGAACTTGTGACGCTTATAATGTGATTGAAATATTTATTACATTCTTTGATTGGTGAATCATTTTCATTTTCTTTTATTTGCTCCCATCTTAAATATAATTACTTCTAGTCATTATTTATTGTCGACTTTGGTTCTTTTTCTTTTGGCTGTAATTCGATTTCGTTTATTTTATTCTTGGGATTTAAGTAAATGGTTGTGCAGGCCATGATGCTAATAATGCCCATGAACGGTGGGTTCACATTGATACTTTTTCGGCTATGAATGGAATCTCACGCTTTTGTGAAGTTGATTTACCATGGAGGTATATTCATATTTCTTCTGTAGGTTTATTCAGATTTTGTGAGTGTTATGTATGCCCTAGAGAAAGTGAGTTACCTTTTACGAAGACTGACAGTTGAACTAAATAAGTGCCTTGCATACCGTCATATGACATGTTCTTGGAGCATCTTTATCGGGGACTGTTTTACTCATGCAGAAATCCCTTATGGGAAGATTAAAATTTAAATATAGCCATATGGCTAATTTTATAAATTCCCATGGAAGATAACTGGTTTGCTCACACTGTTGTATTTAACATTATTTTGAAACCATGATCATTGACAAGGTAAATATTGTTGTATATTCGATGATAGGATATTATAGCACATTAATTACTATGATGACTGTCATTTAATATCTGCATTAATACAAACATGAGAAGAGATCACGAGAAAAGTACTACAATAAATTTAGACAGTTAGACATCCTTCGACGGAAACACATTCTTTCCCTATGAAGAAATTTCTTTCTAACGCATGTTATAATTCTGTAGTTCATGAAGTTTAGATATTGGTTCATATTACAGTACTATGTTTTACAGATATTCCAAAGAAGAGAATATTCCTCTAGAAGAATTTCGCTACAGAAATTTCACGTATCTTGTAAAGTGAGTTTTCAGTGGTCTTCCTTATTTTGTTATATATCCCTGCTAAAGCTGTAAGTTTTTGGGGTAACAAATTTTGCCTCCACTTTGCTGTTGGTAATGCTGACTGTAACATTCCAGTGTTGTGCTTGGGGAAGTATGTCTTTTCCCCACAGCATCAGTAACATCATGACCAGATAAAGCTTCCACCCTACGCATTCAACATAGTTGAGATACTATTGGAAACATACGAGAAATGTTTCTCCTGATATTATGGACAAGCTGCCTAACAATGCTTTTATCCAGTGTCATAACATACTCTTTCTCTGACGAATTGTAAACCGATGAAATCGAGGGACTCTGGGAACAATACTGTCGTGTCTTGTTCTTTCTAATAGGTTCAGCTTAAGTCAATGCTAGGTTATTCCCTCCAAATGTGAAAGGGAGCACAAAAGCCGGTGGTTATAATTCGAAAAGAAATGCAAGCCCTGTAGTAGAAAAAGAAAATTGTTTCGTGATTATCTGGTATTCTATTGGCCAAGGAAGTGAATTATTTTTAGTGAAATTGCAGTATTCCTTGCAACAAGAGAAACAAAGCAGAAAATAACTTTGAGCCAGAAATGGTTATTGTTTATTGATCATTTTTCATTTGGTATATGGAACAGTGAGCATCAAAGTGTTGATGGATTTGAGTGTCTACATCGCATTGAGGGATTTTCAAGGGTTCGTCTACGATATGGAGTTCCGCCCATTTTACTGGTACACAATTTTTTTAGGATATTATGCAGTGGCACCAGGCAAATGTATATTCTATTCACTGTATCTTTTTACAGGTTAAGGAGCCAAAAGTATATATTCATGGAAAAACGAATGGTGGTTACGTGATGTACAAAAACTAATGTCCTAATTATCTTTCTTGTTAAACTTAAAGCATTAGCATTTAATTATATAGTCATATAATATAATGACCAAGATATTGGCGAATACCACATTCGAAGAGTATCTATAATCAATATGTTTGTAATTCAAAGTTTGCATCGGACATACAAATTGGTTACTTCGTTTAACTGTTGCAATGGAAAGAGATTACAAGACTAGATATGTTATTTTGACTTAAATGCACGAGATTGATAATTTGATTATTCACCTTGTTAGTATTTCATAATAAATTGTGTTTTTCGATACTTACATAGTGACTAACGCTAAGTCTACAAACAGTCATGTTTTTTATAATGCAGTTGACCTTGACTCAAAGAATGTTTGAATTTAGGTCTGTTTGTTTCGGCGGAAAGCGTTCTCCAAAAAATGTGTTTTTGGAAATAATTTTTTAAGAAAAACAAAAAAATGTTTGTTTTATTTTCTTGTGTTTAGATGAAACAAACTTTTGAAAATAGGAAATCATCGATTAAGTTTAAAAAAATTATTCAATTAATTAAATTTTTACGTCATGACACTATATTATAATTAAATATACTTTCATGGGTTAATTAAATAATTTTTAGTAATTATATTTAAAATTTAGAAAAGAATTAATATTTTAGCTCTATAAAAATTACGATTTAAGAATAAAACCTATAAAAAGCGTATTATTTTTATATGGTGCTCTTAAGAAAAGGTTTAGACTCCATTTTCGGAGGCTTTCTCCAGCTAGCCTGTAAAAAGAATAGGCAAGTATTGACATTTTGCTTCTTGTTTAAACAGGCATTCCATTTGTGCTACTATTGTTTAAATAAATAATCTAATAATACCAATCGATAAATATATAATAGTAGAAGTGAAATTTTCTTATTTTTACCTACAAAAAATTAGTATTCACATATCTAATAAATAAAGGTCTCATGAGACTTAATTATCTACAATATGTTATATAATATGGTTTTCAATTTTTTTGTAGGAATACATAGGTTAATAATAATTGTATTTTAAATCTATACATTTGTTTTCTATAAATATATAATTAGAAGTGAAATTTTCTCAATTTTACACGTAAAAAGTTACTATTCACATATCTAACAAAAAAATGGTCAAATAAAACTTAAATGAAAAGGTTGAGGATAAAACTTTTACTCTGACCATAAAATAAGGTATGACATAATTTCATTTAAAATCCACAAAAACTCATTCATTTTTTATGCCCAAATTGATAACATTAAAGTGGGGTGAATATGTTGTCTTTAGAAATTGGAAATAAAAATTCTAAGGATCTTTGATTAGTAGTTCGGCCAAATCGTGCCTACGTCCACTCTCCCAATAGAAATTAGGGTTTCACTAAAAAAAATAATCTTACTAAGGTGAAGTGCAACTTTACACGAGTTTCAAAGTGTAGTCAATCTTTTAACTATGGAGATTTGCTCAACTTCGATATTCTATAAAATGAAACTATGTAGAATAAGTTGATAAGTTATAAAACTCAAATATGAATGCTTATAGATGATGTTTAAGAATAAACATTCAAATACACTTATAAAAGTTTTGAAATGAGGAAGATGATGAATGTAATGATAATGTAGGTTTGAATCTTATCAATCTTTCAAGTGAGAATGTATGAGTGTTGTAAGTGTATTTCAAAATGGTATAGATGCGATTTTATAAAGAAAATCATTGTGGGAAGCATTTATGATCGTTTAAAGTTATTTTGTGTAAGGGGGACACAAATTACTCGTCAAAAGGGCTAGTTTATTTTCAGAATTATGCGTATCGGTGATTGATCGCGACAGAATGTCGATGATCTCCATGTAACGATTGATCGTTGAAAGGTGGAGATTGATCGTCAGGCTAAAAACACAAGGTCTTGGCCAGTGTTTTAAACCATAGCGATTGATCGTTGAAAGTAACGATGACAATAGCCAATGCCTTTGCTGTTTTGAAAATTCTCGGACGTTTTTCCTTTCGAGACCTCCATAATTCAAACTGACACTTTGGTTGACTCTTATAATTATAGATATGAGTATTTTAATCATAAAAACTATATGCCATGAGTAGAAAAATGATTTTATGCTCAGTGCTCAAATACTAACACAAAAGTATAAGTTTTATGCATGAGAATGCAATGTTTGAGCTTTATGACTTAACAACGAAATTTCTACTTACAAATTTGATCATAAAGAAACAAATTTGATCATAGAGAAAGATGCCTTCATCTTGAACTCATGGTAGGAGCTTTTCATGTTTCTATTGGCGTGAGTAGACGAGCTTACGGATATTCGTGCCACTAACGACTAGTGGGATGGATCCGGTACCGCAAAATGTATAAAAAATTAAAGACAATAGTGCACCTTTCAAGTCAGCTGACAAAGAAAGAGAAAAAATGTTTCGTCGTCTTTTTCTCGCTTTCACCTTCGACTGCGAAGGAATTTTAGCAGAGGGGCAAGCAAGGTTGAATGCAAGCTGCAAACTGCATAATTCACAAAGTTTTATAGAGATGCTGCTCATTGACCTTGACAAGCCTTTGATCCTAGAAAGCCCGAGTAGAAATCAAAGATGAAATCTTGATGCATCAGATGTGGAAAGTGGTCAATCAACTAGCTCTAAAGGTCAAGGAAAAGTTAAAGAGAATGATCTCATTTCTTCACTTTGGCAAACGCCTTTTGGCAATCCTCGTTTATTGTGTCTATCTTTTCTACTTAAATATTTTGTTAATCAATCAAAATTAAAAAGATAGTATATAGGGGCTCAATTTCCTAACAATCTCCTCATTTTTTATAATGACAAAACATTTAAGTTGGCTAAGAAGGTTTTGAGAGGTTTTAGTTTAAAAAATAAAACATTTTGAAAATACTCTCTTAAAAAATATTTCCCCCTATAGCATATATGCTTGATAGCAAACATAAATGGCCATAAATAGTACATGCACTCAGAAAAGTCCCAACATATACAAATATAATTTTTAGACTAACTTATATTTCTGTGAATAAATATTCACGGATTCTCCCTCTTTTTGTCAGAAGAAAAAAAGGGAGCATAACCTGCACTAAAAGGATAACTAATAAATAAAGTAACACATAACATACAATAAATCTACTATAATAAAAATCAAGTTATGCCGAGTAACACTAAAAACAAGTTATCCAAGTAGTTTATCTACCAGTTTTAAGTCGGGTTGCGAAAATAAGCCCATGAATGCCTTGCACTGTTCATTCATTTGAGTGAAGTACCCATCCATCTGTATTCCAAAACCACTCATCTGTGTCGACAAACCACCCACTTGAGTTTCTAACTCGGTCATCCGAGTTTCTATATATGTCGTTCGATCATAGATGGATAACTCATTTTCCAAGTTTGAGTCTTCAATGGCAGCCAGCTTTCGTGAAGTCTGAGGTATTTGAGTGAGTGTTTCGGCGTTATCACAGTCCATCTGGTTGTCTTCAGGTTATTCAACTAAGTTTTCCCTATTTGGTTGATCTTTCATAAAAATGAGCCGGTAAATTTGTACTTCCTCGAGTTTGTTGGAAACATGTTTGTGAGAAAACTTATTCTCAATTTCTCAAGATATAGATTAGATGTTTGTGTGAAGTATCAGTCACGACTTTAATAATAGTCGAGTGTATAAGGTGAGAGACATTGATGGGCAACTCTCTCATCATATGGTAAAGAAGGCACAAGTTGTTACTTGAAACATCATATAGATTTCATGTCATTGTGAGTTCGAGGCAATTACATAGAAAAATAAATGTGCCTTTTGACTCGTTTTTTTAGTGGGATATCTACCTTTTTCTTCTCCCACTACAAATTTTCCCAACATTTCCTAAACCCTTATCCGTTTATAATAATCGAGGGGTGGGATTTGTGAAATATTTTCACTACAGCTCTTATTAGGGACTGAGTATTAAGGATGGCATGTTCGGCGGTCCCTAATAATCCTGTATTACGGACGGCAATTTAACTCCGTCCCGAAAAAATGCACCAGAAAAAATCAGATGTCACAAATAGAAAACCCTTAAAATGACTCTTTCAGCCTAACTATTCACTTCTCTCTTCATTTTATCTACCATGTCCAAAATTAACTCTCGCTTCACCGTCTATAACTTCCTTATCAGACGATTCAAGGTCTTGTTCCATCTCCCCTAATTTTAACCAGTTTCTTTCACTGGCTTTGTTTCGTCGTCTGCCTTATCATCCCCATAG
>JAYMTC010000417.1:0-12120 GCA_036897605.1 Melianthus villosus
AAGATATTTGTTGAGGTGTTTATCATTTTAGGAAGACACAGTGATAGGACTCTTTATTCCTATCCATCTTGTTACTCAAGTCAAGTAAGCTAGAATTGCTTACTAGGATCGTTCTTCTTTACTGTTTTATGACTCGTACAATATTTGACAACTTATGTTATATTGGCCAACCTATCAGAACTTTCTTCCTTTCTATTTATATGTGTTTGAGTATAATGCTAAAAACTGGTAACAAAGCTAAGGCCTATCACCTGCACAAGTTCTTTTTTTGGTTCGGCTAGAAGATGTCCTTTTTTCCTGATTCGTACATTCTTATTCTATCTGCACGTAAATGTGTGATGAGATGATCCAGATGTATGGAATTGACCTCTTGAATTTCTAGATTTGATGATTCACATCATTATGGTTGATTGTGGTGCTCTCATCGCATGGACTGTTGCTGGTTTGGATCCTATGCATACAATAAACAAACCATACACAAGTATGCTTTATGCTCAATCGTACTTTAATCATACTAAGAATCAATTTGCTGTTCTGCAGGGAAAAGATCGGCACCCTTATCCAGTTGGATACCAAGCTGTTCGAGCTCATAATGGGACCACATACACAATGGAAATTCAAGAGGGTCTCAAAGGACCTCTATTTGTGGTAGCTGGGAATTGCTGGTTTATATCTGTAGTGCTAATCAATTCTCAGCTGGAAGATTTTTAATTTCAGTCCCTCTTTATTGCAGATTACTTCCGCTGATGGAAAATCATGCTATGGAGATACTCCTGATATTGCATGGGAAACATTTCAAAGGAAAGGTTGTCCTCGCATTTGGCATGGCAAGAAATTTTCATGCAAGACAGATGGTATAGAGGTATATTCTGCGGTCTGTCGTAAGTTAGTAGAGAGTTTGTATCAAAGTAGCTCATGTCTGCAAGTTGACCAAACCCTTAAGATTTACTCTCTCAATTATAATTACAGCTATTTGATGGCTTTCTACAGTACTTATAATTTCAACTTGATCAGACAATAGATATGGTGGTTGTTTTATCTGTATCTATGACCCGCATAGTTGATCTTTTCCCTATCATTGTGCAATATGTGAGCAAGCCTAGTATTCACTTTCGTTTCTGTTTTTGATTATTTCACTTCTCATCCTTGCAAAATTGTAGAAATAATATAAATCCAGGGTATTCTGCTGAATTTATCTTTTTTCTGAATGTATATGAGCAGATATTTGGGTTCAAAAATCCATTGGTCCTAAGATTACTGCGGGAACTGGCCTCAAACATCAGTGGAACAGCAGAAAGGGGTTTGCTATCTTCCAGCTGCAAAGGGACTCATAAGGAAGAGTACAATGCTCAATGCCTGGACGCATGTACAAATCCTGGTTTACAGCCAGACTTGGCCAGATCACAGATCACAATAAAGAGAAGTAAGAGACGGAAAGTTCTGACAAAAAATTCAACTTGTGATGCTAGTCTTAAAAAGGCCCAATTTCAAGATATTGCATATAATACTGATATTTCAAATTCCATAGAAGGAAATCAGATGAATCATAATCATGAGAGTTTCATTCCTCAGTTGGTATCAAAAGAGAATGATGACAATTGTGAATGTCCAGTGGAAACTCCAATATTGATGCACTTAAATCCTTCATTTCACGAACAAAACAGTCACTTTGCCATCAATGGTTATTCGCGGAATTCAGTTGACTGCTCTGATCACTGTGGAGATAAAATTGCACCTGCCCAAGAGAGGATGCTTGTTGGTTCTGAAATTTCTATATCCCAAAGAGAAGCAAAGCATTTCTCCATGCAGGACAAGGAGAAATCTGTAAGGAAATCCTCTAAATATTCACAACTCCTTCTCCTGACTATTAATTCTCCAATCTATAACGTTCTCTCTTTGAAAGAGGAATTGAGTACGTTTTAGCTAATATCTGTTACGAACATTCTGTTTCAACTTTTATGAAGTTTAGAAATCTTTGATTGTTAACTAAAGTAAAGGTTTTCAATAATTGAGTACTACTATCTTAGATTCCAACTGATTTGGACTTGTCTGCAATCCAATTCCTTCCAAATCATTTAGTATAAGTAGCATAATCCTGTCATATCTTCCTACATTTAGCTGCTGAATCCAACTACTTTAGCTATTTCAAAATCTTCTGTTTGCAATATTTAAAAATCTTCATCTTTTCATAATCAATTGTTACGGAACAGAAGTTTTCAATTTCTTACAGTGTCACAGGTCACAAGATACCAAGATGAGAGTGTTTGGCTCTCCAAATGAAGTAGTAGAAGATAAAAATGAAGATGCGACAGTGGCAAAAGAATCTCCAGATGTCAATGATTTTGATCTTTGTGCACCCGATACCTTCGATTTTGTGCCTGGTACTCCAAAACTTGTCTATGTATCATCCACACCATCTTTTAGCATTTGACTTTTTTATAGTGCATACAGATAATGATTGCAAGTTTGCTCCAAGTATCCATGATAGCACTATTTACAGTAGCCTGAATGTGAAAGATGAGTTATCTTCAGATGTCATGGTTTCTGACAAGTTGGTAACTGAACTATACCCAGGAGAAGAAATAAGGACATCTAGTTTATCAAGTTCAGAAAGGAGTGATTTTGATTCAGTTGGTCAGGAACTAGCCAACTCAATGATGACTCTTTTGCTTCCTCAAGCAGTTCCGTTGCTCAAGAAGACCTCATCAAAGAATAAAGGACGAAATGTGAGCTCTTCTGAAACATTTCCATGTACAGTGAAGTATGAGGAAGAAAATGACAAACCTGGCTGCATGGATATTCCATCTCCTGGTACGTCTAGTTCTTAACATTTGCATTACTGATTGTGCATGACATATAACTTAATATGGCTTTAATAGCTTTACAAAACTCTTGCACCATATTCTTTAAAAGTTTGGTGGCCATGCCGTTTTTCTTATAGATACATCGTGATTTCTTCAGTTAAAGTTGAAGATGTAATGCATATTAACTATGCATGCCAAGAAAAGGAAGACACTGTGCTTAAAAAAAGTACAGAGCTATGTTCAACTCTCCCAAGTTCCGAGTATGTCAAATCTTTCGTTCTTGACACTTTTGATGATGATCAATGTGAAGATCATTTTTCTGAGTTGGTAACACTGTCATATGGAACTTCAGAAGGTGACAAAGATAAAAAGAAATGTCCTCCCAATACTCATAGGCAGATTGTTAGTGAAGAATGTCATGTTGATAGCACTGGGGCCAAAGCTCATGGTGAAATGCACACAGATTTGTATGAAAAGCCTCAGGAGACTTGCATATTTCGGCCTGGTTTCTGTACCACAATTCCTAGCAAGGAAGTTTTCTCTAAATCAATCAAGGATGTTTGTCCAAATTTTGGTGCAAGTTCTTCAGACACCCATAGCAATTGCAAGGAGGATCTCAAGACGTCACCTGATAGTATTGAAGGTAATGCCCCTAACCAAATGATAAGAATTTTTCAATTGTCCAACTTCAGTCTAGCCCACAAGCCATTGTACCACTTCTCCATCTAGTTTCGGATATATATAATATTTGGTATTGTAAAATGGAAAGGAACTTACCTATATTTACTTTTGTAACAGTTTGAGCTATGTTGAGGTCTATAAACATTAGGTTGCCCGACACAAATATTATTTTCTTTTGCTTCTCTACATATAGGTACTGTTAATTCCATGGAACGGTGGCTTCTGTTCAAATATCTGAAAACAAAATTGTTGTTGCAACAGGGGTTTCTCCAGTCCCTACATTTGTTGATCAAGTATCAAACCGAGTATATACCAGAAGAAGAGGGAAAAGTAAAGTGGTAATAAGAAAATTCAATTATCCACTGTCAGAAAATATCATATGCAGAAATGATGGAGATGGTGTCGCTCAAGCAAAACCTGTCACAGAAACTTTACTTGCTCCAGAAGAATCTGAGACAAGCTCTTCTTACGACAAAGTGCACAAAGAAGAACTAATTACTGGTGAAATCAAACTTGGCAGACAATTCGAAGTCTTGCACACAGAGGACAGCACCATGACTTTCAAAGGTGAAGTAAAGAATATGACTGCTGCAGTTGTTGAACTAAACCAAGAATTAGTTTGCGACTCTGAGGACATGGACCCCTCTAAACTTGTCAATACATATGTTTCACACTCTGAAACAGCTCAGACTCTTGTTGACAAGGATCTGCTTGGTCACGAGACCCTTGTAAAGTTAAATGATTCTGTGCTGTATCAGGAGAAAGAGACGAGTGTCTCTGTAAATAACACATCTTGTACCAAGGAAATAGGATTTAGTTCAGACTTAAAGCTTCACAAAACAGCGGGCTGTTATAATGAGCTTGAGGGCAGTTATCAGCTTTTAGGAAGCTATTTCCACCCAATGCCTATATCTTCAATATTGCTGAGGGTGAAAGGGGAAGATATTTATGTATGTGTTATATTTGGTCTGCTAATGCATAACAACAGAACTTTGTTTATCTACAAAGTAGCGATCGAAAAGCCAAGCCCAGGATGCCCTTCTCTACTTGGTCATACATCAGTAATGTTACCAAATCCTAAAGATGTTTTTGATAGAGAAGTAAGTCTTGACATTATATTGGCTTTTGTTGATTGGATTTGCATGATTTCCTGCATGTTCAATGTTTTTTTACATTGTTTTCATTTTAACCAGATTGCCTGGGAAAGATCTGGTTTTCAATTAACTCCGAATGGACAATGTCTTGTTATACTTGATAGCATTAAAACACCTTACTGCAGGTTTGATTATTTTCTGCAAGTTTAGAATGTTTGGAACCATACAAAACAAGAGCAAAGGTACAAATTATAATTGCACGTTACATGTTTCAGGGAAGGGAAATTTGATTGTTTGTGCTCCAGATGTACATCAAATTGCTCTGACGAGACTACTGTGAAGATTGTACAAGTAGAATCTGGTTACGTTTCAGTTGTGTTGAAACTAAGAACAGCTGACATATTACAGTGCATATTGGTTTGTGAACCTAACCATCTTGTTGCTGTTGGGATGAATGGGAGACTGAATTTGTGGGTCATGAATACTACATGGAGGTGGAGTTTCATTCCCAAATATTTGTATACAAAAATTTCCTTCCTCACCATTCTTCTGGAGCAGTTCTGGTTGCCCTTCTATGTTACCCAGTACACGTTTTCTGTTGGTATCATATTAATCAATTCATTTAAATTAAATAATAATTTGTTCTCAATGTTTTGCGGTGGACTATATGTATTGTCAAACTTGATAGTTTCTAGCCGAGCTTGTGTCCGTCACAATTTGTATTGCATCTATATGGAAACTACTGGTAATGGGGATTCGTTTCCAAATACCAAACAACAGTGAACTATTTTCCCTCCTCTTCACAACCACTCTTTACTACAACAGATGCGTCAACTATGTTTTAATCTTTATCTTTTTATGTTCTAGGAAAATATATAGAGCACAAATCATTTGATTGTGGGATTGTCTGATTCTAAGCTTCTTTCCTTTTAATATTATAGAAGATGTTGAAATATGAATATTAAATAAGAATACATTGCTCCTTAATGTTAGTTGCTGGTCATGGTAAATAGTTGTCTGTATGGGACAGCTTAAATTTGTATTTTATTGTATCTTTTACTTTTGGTCCGTCATAAATGCATGCTTGTTTGAATGTGATGGCCGTGGTGTTATAGTTTTATTCACATAATATGTGACTTGGAATTCTTATGACTATTATTATCTTATTACCTTACTACATTCACCCTTTCAACTTTTCAGTGCACATACAGAGCATATTATTATACCGGCTAGTGATTTCATATCTCCGTGTCTCGAATTGAAGAGGATCCTTGGCTGTGCTCCTCTAGTTGTTGGTCATAATGGTTCAGGGGAATTTAGTTTATGGTATGTTATTTTACTTCTACTTGAGACTCCTGCTTACATATCATTCATCATATTCATTCGTTGAGACTATTTTATTTGGTATATCCCTTATTTCTATTTGTTAACTTAGTGTAGCATAATTGTTTTTATGTTGAAACATGTCTGCTTACCTTATAGTTTCACTTCTAAACATCCTCGTCAATAACTCCAAATTTTGTCTTAAGTTCAACTATATATTATATTATATTATATAGGGTTAATTGCATATATGATCTTCAAAGTTATGGCTCATTACACATATGGTCCTTAAACTTAAGAACTGCTCATTCAACCTTTGAACCTGTAATTGAATGCACTTTTGATCCTCAAATTAAAAATGACCGTTAACTTAACTTTTCATTTGTTTTTACTGTTAAGTGGAGGGTATCATTTGAAAAATTGAACTTTTTATATTTAAATGAAATCTTTAAATATAACGATTATTTTTACAATTTTTATCAAATATCATAAATATTTTCTCGATTTATATCTATCAAATATTTTTACTCTTAAGTTAAAAGTATAATAGAAAAAAAATATAATGGACTTTTTAAATATAAAAGTTTATTTTTTTTCTTAGGCTTTATCAACTAATTGGTTCCGTGACAAATTGGGGATTCTGTTATGCGTCCATTGACTCGCTTTTAAGCAATTTTACCTTTTCAATTGCATCCTTCCGTTTATTTCTCCGTTTGACATGTCACGTGTCGCGTTTCAAGACCGTGGGACTTACGGCTTTATTGTTTTTCAACCCTTATAAATTCTCCTTTTACTCCATTTAAACTCAATATCTTCCAATTTCTTCAATATTTTTAGAGAAAAATTTGCTTTGAATTAATCTAATTTCTTCCTTAATTCGCTTAAAGAGGGAAAGAACCCAAAATTAATTCTAATCCAAAATCTTTACTGCATGAATCAATTTTAGCTATATTTGATGATGCTACATTTTAAAACTTTTAAATTTAGTAAAGATTCAATAATAAAAGGGAATATATAATGTTAAAACTTTTCTTAGATTAATGAGAACTCTTAAATAAATAAACTAAAACCAAAAGAGATTAACTTATTTTTCCCACACTAATCAAACCCCCATTTTATATAGCCTTTGTCTCGCCAAAAACAATCAGAATCATCCAAATGGGTATTGGTCCGCATACCCTTATATAAAATATATAAAATAATTTGGACCATACGAGCATATTCTATATTTACATTGTTGTTATTTTCTACAAAATTTTAGCAAAGAAAAAAAAATTAAGTAAATAAAAAAGAGTTTGACGAATATGCATTATATCTGGAACAGTTTACTAAATAATTAGATTTTAAGAAAAAAATGTAAAACTCAAAACCAAATTTCTCAATGTTTGTTTATAAAATATATTATTAACATTTAAAAAAAAGAATTTAACATCTTTCATAGATAATTTATTAACTGTTACTATAAATTCATAAATATTCAAGTTTTGTTATTTTTATAATTATTACTATTACTTTATTACCATTTATTTGATAAAATAAATTTATTAACTAAATTGCATTTTGTTGTTCATTAATTTTAATATCATTCTTAATTTTAATGTACAATTTTTAGAACTAATTAATTTAAGAGTTTCAAAATGTAGTATCTTCAAATAAAGTCAAAATTGATTCATGCAGTAAAGATTTTGGATTAAAATTAATTTTGATTTATTTCCCTCTTTAAGTGAATTAAGGAAGAAATTGGATTAATTAAAAGCAATTTTTTCTAAAAAAATATTGAAGAAATTTGAAGAATTGAGTTTAAATGGAGTAAAAAGGGCATTTATAGGGGTTGAAAGCAATAAAGTCATGGGTCCCACGGTCTTGAGACGCGTGATATGTCAAATAGAAAAATAAACGGAAGGGAGACGGAGAGACGTCATTGAAACGACTTAATTTGTCGAAGGACTAAAATTCTTTAAAAGTGTGTCAATAGACATATAACATAATCTCTAATTTGTCAAGAGACCAATTAGTCGATAAAGCTTTTTTCTTATTATACACCTCACTTAACAGTAAAAATAAATGACACGATAAGTTAATTGTCATATTTTTAATTTTAACTGTGTACACAATTACATGTCACATGTATATGTTGTATGAGCATAACAGGTCAGCCTTAGACTACTATGAATTTTTGTCATAAAAATGATATGCTGAGGTAAGAAAGAGATTGGACACAAACTTCTGAAGTATAGGAGGACTTTCCAAACTAATCCGTTAGTGGAAATCATCAGTACTGAATACTTGCAAGTTCATAAAACATTATCATTGTCTCTCAATCCATTTCAATAGCTCATATTTGTAGGTTTGGGCTATGATGAATGCTAACATTTTTTTCGAGCTTATGAAACTTTACCGCATGATAATATTTTTCCTGTTCATTAGTTGGGGACTGGGAAGTGCGTGATTCATGAAATATGTTCTGGGTATTATGTTGCCATGCATTTTTTTTCTTTCTAAAACTAGGTTCAGTTTCTTTTATATCATGTTTGTTGCTAGCTATTTATATTGTTTGTTTGTTATCAAGCACACCAATGACGGGAAAAAGAGAGGTAAAAAACCCACAACTAAAAGGGCAAAATCAGAAACCTTGTTCTTCATCTAGTTCTCTACAATATGTAGAAGTTGGTTAATATTCAGCAAACATAACTATATCTATTTTCTATCCTTCCTTTTCCAGGGACATTTCGAGGCGCAAATTAGTATCAAGGTTCTCAACTCCAAGCACTTCAATTTATCAAATTCTACCAATCAGTATGACTAGTTTGCAAAGAAAAGATCATGGTTTAGGCTACTGTAGTGTGGAGGAGTACATCAATGGAATTATAGCTACAACTAAGACGTGTTTCTCAGAGCACATGGAGAACCATTCTTTTCTTCCATTAGAGGAAGACATTGCAATCTGGGTTCTTGTGTCCGCTGTTTCTGAATCTGATGCTCAACATCAGGGTGGATCAAATGAAAGTCAAATGCCAGTAGGATTGTGGAGGCTAGCACTTCTTGTGAAAAATAGGATTATCTTTGGAAGTTCACTTGATCAAAGGTAAGTTTTACCTTGAAGTGAACTTAGATAAAAAATTTCAAGGAATTTATTGAGTTATCAGTTGGAGCAGAATCCGGAACGGGGTGTCTAGGCATAATCATTACAATTATGGAGATAAATAGGATGGTGGAGTTAGTCTACCTGTGAAAACCAGGTAGGATGGAATGTTCTTCTGATCCACGCACTCTAGATAATTGAATTTGAAGTCTACAACATTGTTGGGGGTTGCAAGAAAATACAGTATTGTTTTTCTTTCTAGTGGTGGCTTAGCTGGGAAATGGGCATAGGGTCGACCTTTTTCGTGGTACCTTTTGTGGCTAGGCAACTCATACTACTGAAACCAGTGGATCTGAGCTGATTTTGGTTAGTAGAATTAAGTGAATTAAAGGAACACTTTTCTTTTGTGCACCCAAAGTATAATGTTTTTTGATAAATGCATTCATTGTTTCTCCTGAAGTGTTGGTGTTGCCCATTAATGTTCGAAACAACTACTAAAGCGTGGATATTTGTTGTAGGCATTCCACTATAGCGAACTAATATAATTTCCATTCAACAATAAACAGCTCCTTGATTGATTGCAGACTATCTATCAGTCCAAACTGCATAGTATAATAAAAGTGGTAAATAATTTTCTTCCATGGAAATTGCAAAAAATTGAATTATGCAACTTAATGTGCAGGACTTCTGCAATTGGTACATCAACTAGTCACGGGATCATTGGTACACGGGAAGGACTTGTTTATGTATGGGAATTGACAACGGGAGGTAAACTGGGCACTCTGCATGACTTTAAAGGTATAGTTTAAGCTTAAATACATCCATTTCTTCTTGCTGATTTGTACGAAGTTTCACTTGTCAATGGCATTAACCTTCTCGTATCAGAATGTCGGTAGTCTGTAGTTCTGCTTGGCGTGTTTATAATTTTATTAGGTGTATTTCAAGTGAGAAAAGATTATGTTGATTCTAGAGTTGTTTACTGCTAGTGTTTCAACTCATATATAGTTGCCCGAGCTTTCAGTGTGCAAATCATCTTCTGTTAATATCATGTTGAGAAGTTCTTGCTGTTATCAGGTGATAGCGTGTCATCTATTGTTACTGATGAATCAAAGCCGGGTTTATTGGCCATAGCTAGCACTGGAGGTGAGATGATGCTCTATTTGCACTCCCAAGAAAGCAATTCAAAGTGAACCAAAGTTTTTCGTTCATTCTAGTCTATGAGGATTGTATATATGTTTCACGCTGCAAGTTCGTCATAGAGTGTATAATAGTAGCAGTCTTTTGTTTTTGGTTAGCAAATACACCTGATGTCCTCGTTCATTTCATTCTAGATAGATACATACAATGAAAAATGGGAGTCTTCAAGAATGGTGAGCAGTTTCTTTACAGGTTTGTTGTGAAGTAAAACATAAGATTTATCAACTATTGGCAGCTTAATTACAAGAACTGGCGGTAAAGCAAATCTACGCTCAGCAGCACAATTGCAGTGAATCAGAACAATCAGTTCTATATTTGAACTAATATATATGCAACTGCAAAAATCCAATGAGAACATTTTATGCTCTCAGAGATGGAGCACATCCAAGTTTCGGCAGTTTGTGTACATACATACATGCGTATTTGCTCATTAAGCATGCTCGAGTATTGTCTCCAAAATTAATATCGTTGCCATAAGCTTAAATATAAATTTAGTATTCAAATTTTCAGAAAAGTGTTGGTTAATATCTCAACTTTTCGTTACCCAAATTTATACCTAGATTATTAAAAAATTTGATGGTTAACATATAAATTGTCATGACATGTGGTAAAAACAAACAAATCTGATGTAGACGAACTTTCAGAGCAAGCACGTTTTACAAATTTTTTTAACAAATGAGTCCTAAATTTATATAATAAAAAAATTTAATACCAGCATTTTTTAAAAAATTGAGTACCATTTACGCCAGCTAGCGTTATGCCGCCACTGGACAATCCAATTTAGACAAATTTATGTATCATTATTGTTACTGTTACAAATTTTGTCTTAAATATTTATTATCTTATCTTACATAGTATAAATATTTTATAAATGTTTATAAATTTTATATGTACTTATTATTAATGGTTACTACTTTATTATTTACTATTAAATCTATTTGTTACTAAAATTGTATATAAGTATTTATTATTATGATTAATTATGGTAAAGTGTTATTATAATTGTTTATTATATTTATATTATTTCTCACATTTCGCAATATTGTGATGTTTATTATTTATTTATTTTTACTATGTAACTGCTACTATTTGGTTTAATTGTTATATTAGAATTTGCTTTGTCCTATCATTTATATTTTTAATCATTTCTCTTAGGAAGATTGTTATTGTTAAAATTACAAAAAGTTGATACTATTACCTTTTTTATCAACTGCTATGCTATATATTTTTAAGCAATTGTTATTTCTTAACAAAGTCAATATTATATTCACACTAATTAAAAAATTTAATACATTTTCTCACCGACTCTATGTGTGATTAACATAAAGAAAATATTAATGTTAGAGCAAAGTGTAAAAAATGTGTTTTAAGTTTTCTTCACACTTGAGGTTCTATGTGGTATACTGATGCTGAAGCATTAATTATAAATACAATAGTTTACATTGTTTTTCTATGCATGTATATTATTATGCTATAATAAAATTGTCTTACTTTATTTTTATTCGTAGGAAAAAAAAAGTGGGAAATAAAGATCTTACTCTTAAATTACGAAAATAAATAAAGATTGTGTAAATTAATCATGCAAATTTTATTATTCTAATTCATATTTTAAAATACGTTTAATTTTAATTTATTTGTGGTAGATGGATTTTAAATTTTTATTATGTTAGATTTTTTAATTGAATTTTAATTTATTTAATAGATGAATTTGTGTTTATTTTTATATGAATTTAACAGTTAATTAATTAATTAAAATAAAATAGTTTATACAAGAGTTTTATACATAGTTTTTTTATACCTAATAAAACGGGACTTAAAAACCTACATTTATAAACAAGTCAGATTAAGGTTAACAAAAGTACACCCGGTCAAAGTATGGCGTTCATCCGCATAACCCAGATTCAAAGTGACCCAAGTAAAACTCGACTCATTGACCTGT
>JAYMTC010000418.1:0-12111 GCA_036897605.1 Melianthus villosus
GTCTGAGATTATCTCTGGGACTCGGTTGATCGATTTGAAGTTGAATGACACTAATTATTTGCAATGAAAACAACAAGTTCGACTTGATTTGCTTAGCATGGATAAAGATGATCACTTAATTGGTTCTCCACCAGCAGCAGAGAAAGCAAAAGTGTGGAAGCGATATGATACTAGGTTGGTTGGACTTATGCAAACTTCGATGGAGAGTCGTATCCCTTGCTTGTTAACTCATGTGGACACGGTTAAGGAGCAATGGGAATATCTGGCCACTTAATATTCTGGCAAAGTCAATATTTAGACATTTTCTCATTCTCGTTTCATTCTCATTCACACCCTATTAAGGATAGGATAAGACAAGATTCTCATTTATCTCGCCTCATTGTCATCACTAGTCGTGTTTAGGGCAACCGCTTATTGGGACAATTGTGATGTGTCAGTCAGTCGGGTGTTGAGGCAGTCGTATCTTTGGGGCAACCTTGTTCGGGGCAGTCGTGTTGGGGACAGTCGAGTGTTGAGACAGTCGTTTGCTTGGGGAAACTTTATTTGGAACAACCATGTGAGGGATAGTCATCTGAGAGACAACATATTGCATGAGATAGCATGTTGCATGAGGCAGCAGGCGGAGCATCGGCATGAGAAGGTAGGCGGCATGTGGCTGCAGCCAGCAGAGCTGCATAAGGCAGTAGCCGACGAAGGAGCTGTATGAGGCATAAGTACGCGGAGGGCAACAGCTAATGAACGTGTTGCAAAAGGACCGTAGTTGAATGAGACTTAGTAAAAAGGTTACATTGATGATGATATCCAGGGGGAGTTCAAGTGAAACGTTAGTAGGTGAGTTTTGATTCGCTATGCATTTTAAGGGAAGCTGTGTGTGATCAAGTGAAGTCGTCAGTTCAAGGAAACCGAGTTCGTTTGGTTGTGGATTCAAGTGAAAGTTGTCATATGGAGATTCTGACTTGAAGATAAGTGTTAGAATATAATGAAACACAGTATATCATCATGTTAGAAGATTAGAAAACATAATATAATGTATTAAGAGGATATTAGGTTTTCTACTATAATTTATTAAGGCAAGATACTTTGGGTTGATCCAAAATTAAGTAATACATGTAGTTATAGATATAGGACTATGTCACTGAATTGAATTGAGTTCAAACAGAAAGCTTAATGAATATATAAGGTATTCTCGTAGAGGTAGGCTTATGAAATACATAAAAAATTTGAATATTGTTAAAATATAAAAAACATAATATAATGTAGGTTTAGATATTGAGAAACATAATATAATTTATTAAACGTTAGAATATTAGGTTCCTAATATGTATTAAGGCAAGATAGTATAATAGATCCTAAATTAGGTTAGATCCTAAATTAGGTATGTGTGGTTATAAATACATAGTCATGTCATTTTAGCAAGTGAGATAAGATGGTTTACTAAATAAATATGAAATAATCTTGTAGAGATAGATGTATGTAGAAACGTTGTGTTCCAATTCAATGATCAAAACTCTAAGCTTTGAACTATGTTAAAAAATTATATATAATAAGAAAGAGATAAAAGAACATAAGAATATTAAGTAATTCAACATAAGTCTACGTCGATGGTGCAATATGAGTCAGTCGTGTGTTAAAGAGTACGTATATGTATTAATACGTATATTTATAATATAGTAAAGAATAGGAGCAAAGATATGAGTGCGTACATTAGCATGATTCAAAATAATTAAGATATGAGTACGTATTCATAATAATTAAGATATGAATATGTACTTATAATAATTAAGATATGAGTACGTACATTAGCATAGGGAGAATAATATTTTATTAAAAAATAATCTTGATTAAATTTCAAAATAAAATTTGAATTGTACTTTTATGGTTTAATTTTATTTTCTACTGTTTAATTACACCATAATTATATTAAATTATCTTTCTTTGATTCAAATAGTTATAATTATTAATTTATTTAAATTCAACTAAATTTATACTTTTTTAAGTATATTGGAGTCTTACTGTTCTATTATTTATTCTTTTAGAAACTTAAGTTTAAAAATATAAAAGAAAAATTATTAACTTTGCTTATTCAAAAAATAATCTACATAGATTTAATTTAATACACTTCGATTTGATTTAAATTTATATATAAACTTCCTTTAGAACTCTTTTTAGAAAAACTTTGATGATATGAATAATTTGAATAATTAACAAGGCATTAAATATATAAAGTATATTGTGCACATGTGTAACGAATGTCTTTTGTTCACAACAGTCAACAACTTGGAGAGGATAAAAGAATTTCCACCTTCTAAATGTTGCTCATCTCTTTATGTTTTATAATCCAAAGACTTATTAGTGGGTGTTGTGGTTAATATTGGCTACCTTTTCAATCACAAATCATCATCTGTTCCCAACTGGTGAGACTATTTTTCAGCATCTATATCCTTATCTGCCACTCTTTCATGATACTCGCGTATTTGGCTGTGTATCCTGTTCATGTGGGGTAGACTCTAATTAAGACAAGTTATCTCCTATTTCTACCATGTGTCCATATTTTACAACTTACTACTGTACCGAGTTTTTTCTCATCCCTATACAGTAACAAGTTCTTCCATCCAATGTTCCTATTATCTCCCTCTGCCACTGCCCCTAATTTTGCGGCTAAACCTATAGTGGTGCATACTCCCATGACCAACTGATCATGCACCAATTCGGCCTGCAATAATTTTGAATTTGTTGAAGATACTGACTTCCAAAGATTATGATAGAAGTAATTATGGTGATATATATTAGGAATATTTATGTATTTATGAGGTAATATATTGATTTAATATATATCTTTTAAATATATTATGTATTTATGAAGTAGTATATTGATTTCATATATATTTTTTAAATATTCTCTAAATATTTGATGTAAACCCTATAAATAAGGTTTTATACCATCATAATTGTAATGTGAAAGAATAATATTTCAGAGCCATTTAGGGCGGTTCCCGTAAACGTAGACAATTGTCGAACCACGTAATTATTTGTATTATTTACATTTTTTTTATCCCTCATATGATATTTTGATCCTTATATTTAAAATTTTCACAGATGTTCTGACATATTTATTTAGTGAAATCTGTAGGAAGGCTTTCGTAAATGACGATATTCAATCAAGTTTGTCAATTGTTTCGTCCTTTCGAAACACTCAAAAGACTTTCTTTTTCTTGTTTCAGTTCCCTTTAGTGCATCTAAAATATGCAATCAATTCAAGGAAAGGGAGAGAGAAAGCTATAAGCATGTAATTGAACTCCTAACATCATTAACCATTTTTTTGTTCTTTTATTGCATGTTGTTCAACAATCTCCCATGAAATCAATGGCATCAACCAGCAAAAGCTGAGGTGGGACGAAATAATAGTTATTTAGGGTTTTTAGTATTTTTTATATTTAGTTAATCTTTGTGATCTTTTTTGTCATTTTATGCTTTTAGGCTTTCATCTAAACCTATAAATATGGATTTACATAGTTACTGAATCAACTTACTCAAAATGCAAAACTAATAATATTGGCTTTCTATCATATTTTGAGAATTAGATTTTGTTTTGTTGAAGTATTATTGTTATATGTTCTACATCAAGAGGTATTCAGAGTTTAAATTTTTCTGCGGATCTTTTTCCGCAACACGGTTGCCACCACAACCCGCTGCCCTGCTGCCCCACCATGTTCACCCCCATTAAGGCGAGAACAACCATACTGTCGGATACCTCAGCCGGTATCTAGAACCGCTCGAAAAGCCATCTTTCCCAAGAATACGTGGACTAAAAACTCATATCTATAATGTTCCGACCATCGAAATACAAAAAGAAGACTAGATCGGGTGAGACCAATAACCGACCGGAGATCAATCTAGGAGGAACCGACTTCTATCATAACCAACTACAACAAGAACATCCTTTTTGGTATGCTTAACATTTATCATTATAGTGTATTATCACATCATAAAGTTACAAGAAAATAACGAATTCGTATGAGTAATTACCAAATTAAGAAGTGTTGCTAGAATTTCAGGAGGAATATTTGGAGACGAAAATGCCATCTCTAAACTCCGAACTAGTTGTTTCTGACTAGACTCATTCAATTGTGCCCAACAGCTAACAAAACCAGCTGCAAACAACTCCCTCCCAACAAAAGGCTGCAAGCAATATGATCAGTACTAAAAATCATGAGGAAATGAGGAAACTAAAAATTATATATATACCTGCAACTGTGCCAACCTTGCACAGGTTCGCAAGGCTGGAGAAGGAGATTCCCGTAAAAGTTCAATGCTGAAATGCCTCATCCATTCGGCCCAATCTTCCTTAGTACTGCGCTGAGAAGCTTCCCCAGCGGTACGTAATCTACCATCATTGACCTGATTGGAACTTGAACAAAGTTAGAAAATCCTTTCACCTCCAAGAGATACCCAAAAAAAAAATATTAGATGCAAACTTTTGGAGTGGAGGGTCAATGAGTATGACATCTACATGGTAAAAAAACATAAATATGGATAGTATAGTAGGACATGTACATTGAAAATTGTGTAAAACCTCACCAATACTTATTATGTAAAACAAAAACTTACCTATTCTATAGAATTACAGAGTATGTATACAACTTATTTTCTGTTTTAACAGTGTTCACATCTTTATTATTGTTTTAAAGCTTATTGAATTTCTTTAAGACGTTCCAGAAACACAATAATGAAACAAAAAAATTAAGTTTCTTCATCGAATGATTTGGGAACCTAGTGATATTGATAGCACTCATTCTGTTCTGTCCATAATTACATTTTGTTTTGTTATAATGTTTTTCAATCAACGTGTTTTTGCAACTTCCATAGATTATGCGCATATTACAAATTATAGACTATGTTGATCGTTATTGCTTCTAGCTTTCTTTCTTCATACTTGAAACGTATCACAAGTCCAAGGGCAGCGAAGTTGAATGAGTTCATATATGGAGCAATAGGTCAGGCGCAACCCAAAAGCTAATCAACACCACATGTAGTCTCGGTCATATCAAATTGTGGGCACCCCCCTAGCCATACTAATACCAAGTAATAATCCAAGACAACAGTTACCTGATGGCCTCGAAGTTGTTTCTGCGCATCAGATCCATCTTCATAATGTTCATTCTCCACGTCATTTAAAGGGTCACTAATAACCTCCACTGGACGTCGTAAACTTAATCTTTGGGCAGAATTGCTCCCTAGGATCAATGGTTCACGCCGCTGCAAGCGCCCTTCTATTTCCTCAAACTCTTTATGCTGCAAGGAAAAAAACAGATTTGGCACACTTAAGAAAAAGTAAAGCGGGAAAATAAGCATGATTAGGATGAAATCAAACCCGCAAGCGATGTTTCAAAAGAAGTTTATGTATTGATGGGATGAAAATGGTGAAGTCCTCTCCAAGCGCATGAGCCAAGCAACAAAGGGCATCAATGGCATCCTTTCTGATCTCCTCGTTCTTCCTGTAAATTAAAATGTTACAGAGTAAGACCTATTACACATGGAATATCCAGATAGCTGAACACAAAAGCTACCAGACAAATACACGAAGCTGAATATGCTAATTTAAAAAGGCCAGTCCAAAAAAAGGGCGCAGACTTTGTTATCATTTAAGTCAGTTAATTCCTAAGGTCATGCACGAGAGAAGATATGTGACCAGTGACCTGATGAAAGACAAATATACGAAAAAGAACAAATTTTTAGAATAAGCACATTTTCTCAAAGACACATCTCTGCTAACTAGTTCAATGGAAATCAAAGGACCGTGAGATATACAGCTTTTATCTTATAAGTCAAAGTTCCATTCATCTACACATAAAATTCCTAACGAGCAAACAGAATAACAGAAATGCTTTATTAGAATCTGTGGAAGCAGTGGCTGCACGGTAAAGCAACTTCCAACAAGGCGAATCATTTCCAAATGTTAGTATGCAAGGTGTGAGAAGAAATTAGGTATAAATTGTGGGAAGAAGCTGAAGATGCTAATTCACAAAGCCCAGTCAAAAAAAGGGGCGCAGATTTTGTTACCATTTAAGACAATTAATTCCAAAGGTCATGTTTCAACTGAAACATATTTAATTCCCCCAACACTATAGGAGAATGCAATGAATTCGTTTAACCGTTGCAGATAATTTATTTTTGCCAAATATTTAAGAAATAAGTCAGGCAGATGAGACATACAAAAGAGAGAAGTTATACTGCATCTATTTGGTAAGAGATAGGATGTTAAGAATAAATTGGAGGATATGAGGTTGCACTGCTGGCTGGGGACAGCAGAAGGGAGCAATGCCACAAACAGATTCTGTGTATTCACAATTCTAATGAATTTTGGTTAAACAAAATACGTACATAAATATATATAGCATTCCTATTTTTTCTAAAAGTACCCATCATAAATCACCTACACTCTTCTCCTTAAGCCAAAAAGAGAATTTTTCATGGTATTTAGAATCTACAGACCATATAAAAAAGTACAAGACTTCATTAAAACGAATGCAATAAGAGAGACTGTAAAAATTTATAATGCCTTTATATGCTAAACAATTAAAGAGCAGAGCAAATCACAAATAATACTTCCATTACGGAAACCATCAAAATAAAACAAATTAAACATTAAAATAGAAATCAAAGAAACATATATTTGCATTAGTACATAAGGAAATTTATTCATCATGCTTACCTAAGCATAGTGTGAAAAGAAATAGCATGATAAAATTAAACGAAACAAAAACTTATCTGAAATATTTTATTTGTAATATGACAAATAATAAGGTAATGGGTACATATGGAAGAAAGTGAATGAGAAACCGACCCATCCAAGACAAGCTTTAAGTGATGCACGAGAGAAGATATGTGACCAGTAACCTGATGAAAGACAAATACACGAAAAATAACAATTTTTTAGAATAAGCACAATTTCTCAAAGCTGATCAATGAAGGAAAGGGTCACATGTCAACCTGCACACGAGGGATCAATCCTGTCAAGGCTTTAATGGCAGCACGTCTTACGTCCCCTGAAGCATCCACTTTAAACAATCGGGTAAGTGCAGGAAGCAATAGATGCATATGTTCATCCAGTGTACCTATGCGAGAAAAATAAAGAGAGAAGTTTGAGGTCTGCAACAATAATAATAATAATTAATAAATAAATACAAGAACATGCTGTTTTTCAGCAATTAAAAAAAAACAAGCTCTCGCTAACGATAATTATTAACAAATTCACGAGGTCAGTCCAGTGCAATTTATTGAAAGACCCAAATAACCATACTGCATCTCATCTCGGGTAGCTTCAGCTCAGAATTAAATTCAGATTGTGAATTACAAGTCAATATCTACATTAGCTTCTCTACGATCCATGCTTTCTCTTATAGGGATGGTGGTTAAGACCATAATAGCAACAACAGATGAAAATACGAGAGAAATATCCCAAAATGAATAGTACAAACCACCAAACACTTGAAGGGTGTGGAGAATATCAAGAACATAGGTGTAATCGTTGCACCGTTCTGATTCACTCAGAACTTGAATACAACATGGAAGAATTACAGGAAGATACGTTCTGAATTCATCATTGAGAGCTAAGCAAAGTTGCTCCACTAGATGCAGAACCTGATCAGAAATAAATAACTCTTATGAGAACATTGTGACACGTAGAAACACAAACTAAAACTAACTGTGCTATAGACGGTTATAAAGTCAAAGGAATTACTGGAAAACCAAGTGCAGGACGATTAGTAGCAGTAAAAGTAAAGGATGACCACAATTCTGAAATTAGAGAGAGCAATTCATCCAGATATTTGCGAATATGCTGCAAATCCAACACGAGATATTAGCTCCACGAGAATCTCAACAATTATGTACACGAAAAAAAAGTACATGACAATGCTAATATACCTGGCGCACAATAGACACCAAAGTTCCAAGTTTCCAAGTTATAAAATCCTTCAGATAATCATCACATGTACGGACAGTGTGGAAGAGATCAGGAAGCACCTACCAGTAAAAGGGAAAGAAGCACATTTGATCAAACAAAAGCCTTTCCACCATAGCTTATCAACCAGAAAAAATTTAATTTCCCAAGTCTGTCAGAGTTGGCATTTGAATGCTTTAAAAGCTCAGGTTAATTGCAAATATCTGTACAGGAAATATATGCAAATACTTATTTTTTAGAAAACCAAGTGTTTTCTTAAAATAAATCAATAGATTTTTTTTTTTTGGCTAACAATCGATAAAAGTATTATAACCCTCTTTGGAAGAGACTGTGTTTAATACTGGGATAAAACTAGATATTTGCTTTTTAGGGTTGGAGATGAGAAATTAATAACTATAGTCTATATACTAACCTTTGGTAGGTATGGAACACAACCAAGGCCCATTGACTAACCTCACAAAGAAAACACACAACTATCATTAGAGATTGAAAGGAAGACAACAAGGATGATATATACATGTTACATACCTTGAATATGAACATGAGCGAGTCCACCACCTTTTGGTGGTAACTAGCAAGTGAGGGATCTCTAAGAATTCTCATGAGAGAATTAATAGCAACCTATGCAAAGGAGGAGGAAAAAAGATGAGCAAAGGAGTAAAATATTCATTGGGAAGAAAAATATATATATATATATATATCATGGTTATAATCAGGATTTGGACAACCGTGGAATAATAATCTTCAGATGTCGCAAAAGAAGGCCATAGGTCCATAGGTAGCTCATCCATAGACTGAATGTGACCTGAATCACTGGCTGCACGGGTAACTTCTCCATGTGATCCTGGCAAGCTTTGCTGATTCCGTTTATGTGCATGGGGATCCAAAGCACCCATGATCCCAAGAACCTGAAACAATCCATAGTCCAAATTTGGTTGATGACGGAATTTAAGAGAGTTTTGACTAGTCAAGTTGACAATTATCTACCTTTAATACTTCACGTCTGGTTGACCATGCTAACTCACCATTCAACAATTTCAAGAGTAAGCCAAGTAGTAATGGATACTCATTGTATGGAGTTATTACATATCTGTGCAATTATAACAAGTAATATGTTATACATACATCTCGGCATATATATTTCAGTAACTTTGAGTATAATGTATGAAATAAACAAATAAATGAATTCTCAACCTGTTCTCGGAATGAGAAACACAACAACTACCAACTGCATGGCACCATCACAACAAAGTGAAACTCAGGCAATTTTGTACCACCAGTTCCGGAGAAATTAAACTTCTTTATTGTTAGTTTACGAAAATTTAAATTACAACCATCATCTCCTATAACACACTAACTAATTGAAAATTGTATCTTCAATTTTCTTAAGACAAATGGAGTAACAGAAGAGGAGAGACCTCCAAAAGTAAAGGTGATATTTGCAGTTTTCAGTATTAATGTATAGTTGAGACATTACCACTGCCGGTTTTCTAGAGTCTTAATTATTGTGTTGTCACATTCCCCAAATAATTGCAAGAGAGAAATAAAGGTGAATGAAGTTGTGATATTCAAAATAAGATAACATGAGAACAATAGATGACAGTTGGGGGAAAAAAGAGTTGAATAATAGACCACCTGGAAAGTATGTGTTTATTAGGAATAAAAATTTATAGTTGAGACATTAGCAGTTCCGGTTTTCTAGAGAGTCTTATATGTTGTCATATTCCCCAAATAATTGCAAGAAAGAAATAAAGATCAATGAATTTTTTATATTATAAAATAGGATAATGTCAGAAACAATAGATGACAATCGGGGAAAAAAAAGGTTGAATTAAAGACCACCTGTAAATTATGTGTTTATCTGGAATCAAAATTTATAGTAATTAGCAGTTCCAGTTTTCTAGAGAGTCTTAATTATTATGTTGTCATATTCCCCAAATAATTGCAAGAGATATAGAGGTGAATGAATTCTGATATTCAAAAATAAGATGTCAGAAACAATAGATGACAGTTGGAAAGAAAAGTTGAACTAAAGACCAGATACAAATTATGTGTTTATCAGGAATCAAAATTTTCAATGTGAGGGGATGTTGGTTATCATCAAAGCAATAACTGGATGACAGATTAAAGAAGACAAGAACAATATCGTTCCAAAATTGGTCCATGTTTCCATTTCACAACTATCAGTTGGACAAAGAATAGTTTGATGGCACCCAGGTAGAAGACAGTGAGCAGTGATCACATCCATCCAATCATAAAAAGAACCTGAGCTTTTCAAATTATATCTTAGATAAAAGAAAGTAATTTTAATTTATTTAGTAAGTAAAAGTAAGTGTGCTGGACAAACATAATAATAATTACACTATACAACCCCGTCCTCAGTAAAACCTGACTCGAAAAAAGCAATGAATTAAGATACATAATGATAATTACACTATGCAACCCCGCCCTCATTAAAACCTGACTCGAAAAAGCAATGAAATTAAGATCATAAAACAGAAAAGGGATGTCGTTTACCCAGTGCTCTGCACAACTTGACCAAGGGTGGCAACAGCCACTTCTCGTTTTGTAACTGCTGCTCCATCCAATAACGCTTCAACAATTAAAGGCATAAGTTCGCAAATATATTGTCTCATTGCAAAACCGCCCTATACAAAATAAAACAACAAAAGCTGATAAAAAAGCAGAATAATAATACATAAGAAATATAAACCTAATTATTACATGACATTCAGGCTACAATAATAACAATAATATATACGAAATGACAAATAAGGCAGCATATGATATGCAAGAAAAAAGATCTACTTATATGATTATAGTCTTCAACAAATGAGTACATTCATGGGAAACATAAATAACTTCAGAAAAAGGTATCAGTACAGAAGGGAAACAGGATTCATGAACAACACAAGTCAAACCACAAAGCAAAACACACAATTACAACCCAAGGTCGTGCTCACAAGCATGCTGAGGCCTCTAAAATCAATCCACAATATAGGAATTTACCCACCACTCTAGCAAGATCTCCAACAGTTACAAGAACTCCAGTAATTATGCCGTTGTTAGCATTGACACCAGTGCCATCCTTCAGTCTTGCAACAAGCGCCTGAAAATCAAATAAGACTATATGAGGAAAGAAAAGTTGTTGAGACTACGTGATATAAATATTTGACCCATTTTCTATCAGATTAAGTTTTTAGGAGAATAGTGTTCTCAACAAAAACAAAAGATGTAAATACTTATTATGAAGAGTACATGAATTATTAAACCTTGTGGACTGGAGCGATGTATGGAAGTATTAATCGTTCACAGTTCCGTATCAAACATCCCAGTAGCTTTGCACTTTCTTCCCTGCATTTACTATCTGCACTGCTGACATGAAAAGATTAATCTATATCTGACACTTCTAACAGGTTCACATAAAGAGAATACAAGTCCTTTGTGATGACATTGATTCTATCAAAAGTTTGTTCCACATTTGAAGACAGACATAAAATGGATAAACTTTTGCATAATATTGAATTCCATGAAGGAAAGTAAAGAGCTATCAGCAACAAGAACAAAGCATCACCTCTGCTCTAGATATGTTAATAACTGTATGAGATGACGACGAAGTGCTGGAAGAACATATGCAGGATTTTTTTCTGATACCCCCCCCGCCACTGAAATCACATACTCCCTAACATCAAAATCCTGAGCAGCAAAAAAGGTAAATAAAATCATTTTCTTCCAATGTTCTTCCTCAACAAAATTGTGCACATAGCATAATAGACCAACAAACAAATGAAATTCACAAAGAACTTAATCCACTTCTTTCTCGAAAGCAGATTAGGACTATGTCTATACACTAAATAAGCAATAACAATTAATTTGGTTGATAAAAAAATGCAAATGCGCTTATTGTAAAATTCTATCTAAGTCGTACCTCATCGTTCAAAGCTGCAAAAATAGCACTCAGACTATCAGCCTGAGCCAGAAAATCATCAAACCCTCGATTTCCATGCAAAGAAGAAAATATAGAATGGCGAACGGTAACATCAGCGTCAGCAACAGCTGCAATGAGAAGCTTTTCCACCAGCTGCAGAAAGTACAATAACAATTCATGTGCAAGAAAAATGAATCTATAAGTGTCATCTATGCAATAT
>JAYMTC010000419.1:0-12103 GCA_036897605.1 Melianthus villosus
TCTCATTTTATAGGGTTTATCTTACTTTTATATGGTTTATCTTCTCTTCGTAAGAGTTTTTTCATCTTATTGAATGATTAGGTTTTTAGATATAATAAAGTAATTTAGCTACACGCAATTTTAGTAGTACAAACTAATGCAAATTAAATAAAATTACAAAATTATTTTAGAGTGGTCCAATAATAAAAGTAACAATTTTATTTGTTTTATTTTTTATGCGGTAGGAGCTGGAGAGTTTTTTCATTTAATGATTACGATTTTTACATACATAAAATTATATTATTATAAATGTTTGCGAGTTAAATAGAAAACAAAACTTTATTAATATAAACTTAGGATGGAGCGATGTGACTTTTTAGACTGAATACATGTCTATAAAAACTTAAAATTAAGATCTGAATTCTGAAGTCAGAATTTTCAGAGTTGAAAATATTAATCAGTTGAATTATAATTATTATAATCCGTTTAATAAGTAAATCTATCTTATATCGAATATTGTCAATTTTAACATTATAATATTTTAAATATTAATAATTTTATCTATTAGATAAAATTTATCATTTTCTTAATTTTAGTAATTGTCAAACAATGTATAAATCCAAAAAAATATTTATTCATTTAATTTGAAAACTTAAGTCACATTATTTTTAAACCGAGACCTTAGAGGAACGACAAATCTCCTCAGCAAGCTTCCGTTATTCGATCGATATACATTAAATAAATAAAAAAATAAATCTTAAAAAATCTTAAATCTTCCAAATTAAGCTATTAATTAACTGCATATTTGTTAAAACTTAAACTAATAGGTGAATGTTAGAACGGAAAATATTAATCTATTAAATTTAAATTATTAGAAACAAGTTTGATAACTAAAGTTATCTTATATGTGAATATAATTAATCTTGATATTTGAATATTTTAAATATTGATAATTCTATGTATTAGTTAAGTTTATAATTTTCTTAAATTTAATGATTATTAAACAAATATATCTTAAGAATAAAAAATATATGTTGATTTTAAGAATTAAGTTATATTACTTTTACTTAAAATTTAATTTAATTTTTAAAACATTTTAAATGAATTAATTGATATAAATTAATATTATTAAACAAGTTGAATTTTAAAAATCTGTAAATTGTTTTTGAGAATTTGGTTAAAATTTATTTGTTATAAAAAAGGAATTTTTTTGCTGTTGAAAGAGCTCAATCCCCACATTTTTTGGATGGGCCACATGAGAAAAAGAAAGAAAAGGCAAAAAAAGAAAGCAGACATGGCCGGTGCCAGCCATGTTTACCAGATATTTGCCTTAAATTGACCTTCAAAATGCCCAATTTCTTTCCTTTACCTTCAAAATTGAGAAAAAACCCATTCCTCCATTCTCTCTTAATTCTTCTTCATCATCCTCACCCTCTGTAATTTACACCGGAAATAATCAATAGCCTCAAAAAGCTAGAGAGAGAAAGCTCTTGCTTCAATTATTAGCTTTTTTCTTCTCTCTTTCCTTTTTCTTTATGCCAGCTCTCTGCTCTCTCTTTCATTTCTTTCTCCATACCCATTCGAGTCATCATAATCATCATAGACAGAGAGATCTATAAGGTACGTGATGATGTTTTATGATCAAACCCCCTCTGTTTGGTAATTATGTCAAAGCTTTGATCTGTTGTTTGGATGGTTCTCTTCCATTTTTTTCATCGGGATCGTTGTCTAGATTTGGGGTTGTGATAATCGAGATGGTCTTTGATTGTTTTAATCTATTATTGAGCATTCCTTGTCGACTCCAGCTCTGATCTGAAGGTTTGGTGGCCTTTTATGTTTGATTTTGGTCCTTATAATAATTTATTATTCGGTTTGCATCTCTAGGAGTACTGCCATATTCAGTAATTTTATGAAACTCAAGGAGAATTTGATAGTCATCAACTGTATGAATATTACCTATTGGTGCTTCCTGGATTGCTCTTTCTTAATTGAGTTTTCATGATGAACTGACATTGCAATGTTAAGTCTGCCCTCAGTTGATGGGTGACATTGATATGATGTGATATATTGTACTGATGTCAAAACCTGGTGGCTAAGTTTGAGTTAAAGGAATTCAGAATTGTTCAATTCTTGTTCTGAAGGAGTGGCTGAGTTTTGAATTGAATATACTGAAATTACTTGAGCTGGGTAAGGGGCTCCATTTTGTTGGGAGCAGGTATTTCATACAGTTTAGAAATAGTATAGTGAATCCACGTAAAACAGAACATTTGACAGTTTATGCCGTCTCTGCTGGCTTCTAGTAAAGCAAAGTGGATTGCTTTGATTCTCTTCCCTTTCTCTTGCTACACATTGTAAGACATCTGGTTCCTGTATCATTTGCATCTTTGAACTTCTGTGAACTTGTGATGCTATGGAGTGGAGGATTGTTAACGTCAGCAAATTTAGCTGTTTGCTCTAGCTAATGCTCTAGTTGATGTGGCTAATATAATGAGCTCACTTTTCTGTTATGCTCTTACAAATTGTTTCATTGCATTCCTGCCTGTATGTTCTTATTTCATGCACATCTTATCATATTTGAGTTTTGTTGACTATATCCCATTTTCTGCTATTGTAGTGTTCTTTGTGATATTACAGTACACCAGAAGGTCAGAGTTCTAGAGGGCATCTTCAGAAAAAGAAAAACTAAGAAGAAGGCTTCGTGGCAATGTCAAGTTCTGCAAAAGCTTTAGATCCTTCATTTCAGGGTGTTGGCCAGAGGCTGTATCCTTAACATTAAAATAGATGAACTTTTGGACATAACGGTTTTTTTATTTTTAGTTATTTGTTAATTTATATTCAAAGTATAGGAGCACAAATGATGTAAATGTTCTTCAACTGGGATTATAAATTAGGATGGAAAATATTTATTTTCTCAAATTATGGCATGTGAACGAGTGAGTTTTGTGGGTCATTTCTTGAAAGCAAAACCTTCCATTTTGATGATGTTGAACTTAACCTATTGTAGAGGGACTGAAATTTGGAGAATCGAGAACTTCGAGCCAGTTTTATTGCCAAAATCTGAACATGGAAAATTTTATATGGGAGATTCTTACATTGTCTTGCAGGTGGGTAAATTACTTGAACTTGAAACTCCTTCTGAAAATTTGTTCCTATAATTTTCTTTGGATGGTGCACATGTTGAACTATTTTGGTGTGCTTTGCCGTAACATATTTTGTAGACCACACCTGGAAAAGGAGGTGCTTATCTATATGACATACACTTTTGGATCGGAAAAGATACGAGTCAGGTATGCTTTACTGTTTCATTTCTTTTTCAGATAGCTTCCTAATCAATATTATCTTTAGGTAAAGCGTGTTTGATTAATAGCACTTTTTCGTTGCAGGATGAAGCTGGAACAGCGGCTATTAAAACTGTTGAGCTTGATGCTGCTCTTGGAGGGCGTGCAGTGCAGCATAGGGAACTTCAGGGCCACGAGTCAGACAAGTTCTTGTCATATTTCAAACCTTGCATCATACCTCTAGAGGGTGGTGTTGCATCTGGGTTTAAGAAACCTGAGGAAGAAGTGTTTGAAATACGGCTTTATACATGCAAAGGAAAAAGAGTAATCAGACTGAAGCAGGTATTTTTTTCACACGATTAACCTGATCTATCCACTTTGTAACTTGTGTTCACGTGAATGTGCTTTACCCCAAGTAAGTCGGAGTAATCACCTTTTTTATGTTTTTGCTGTGCAGGTTCCTTTTGTCCGATCTTCGTTGAATCATGATGATGTGTTCATCTTGGACACTGAGCGTAAGATATATCAGTTCAATGGTGCAAATTCAAATATTCAAGAACGGGCAAAGGCTTTGGAAGTAACCCAGTTTTTGAAGGAAAAATATCACGAGGGGAAGTGTGATGTTGCAATTGTTGGTAAGAGCACATTTATTTAAAATGTTGGTAATGTCATTCTCTGCGTAGTTTTCCAATCCCAAGGGTGAGTTAGCCGTCTACAATTTTCATACATTACTTAGTTCATAATTTTTTTTTACACAATTCCAGATGATGGGAAGTTAGATACTGAATCAGACTCAGGCGAATTCTGGGTCCTTTTTGGTGGTTTTGCTCCGATAGCAAAGAAGGTTGCTAGTGAAGATGATGTTATTCCAGAAACAATTCCTGCTAAACTTTATAGGTATCTTATTTTAAGATTCCGAAACATGTAAAATTTCTTTTCAGCTGCTATTTCCAACAATGTTGTCCGTAAGAAACGTGTAAGTTAAATATTTGATCATCGAAGTCTAGTACGTCAAAGTACAACTCGAACCTTTTTTTAGGTACAGAAGATATAGATCCTAATTACAATTGTAAACAAGTAAATCCTAGATAAATAAGTTCCCTGTAATGGTACAAAATAATAATGCGTACAATGGACCCGTGCTGCAGAAAAAAACATGTAATCAGCGGTCACATGTTTAATTTTCGTGTTGCTCTTGCATATATCTGCATAGGTTTCTTACCCATCCATCTCTCTTCAAATTCACAAACACAGTGTTAGTTTTTTAGCATTCATTTACTGAGTTTCCTATCCACAACTCAACTAATCCGTAGCCCCAAATTATTTAGGGTCAGCACCACAATCTTTTCTATTTTGGAACAATAATATGTGCAACTATAATCATAAAAAAATGTTCGTGTTGCTCAACATATACTAACTTAATGCTGGTCTCTCCAGCATAATTGATGGTGAGGTGAGTCCGATCGAAGGTGATCTATCCAAATCACTGTTGGAAAACAACAAATGCTATTTACTGGACTGTGGTGCTGATATATTTTTGTGGGTTGGTCGACTGACACTGGTGGATGAGAGGAAACTTTCCAGCCAAGCTGCTGAGGTAAGTATGTGTGTGCATGTAGTTTTCTGTATATTAACACTATAAATTGTAACTCAATTTCATGTTCAGGAATTTGCGACCAGCCAAAATAGGCCAAAAGCAACACGTATAACTCGGATAATTCAAGGTTACGAGACACATTCTTTTAAATCAAATTTTGATTCTTGGCCATCAGGGTCTGCCACTCCTGGCGCCGAGGAGGGAAGAGGAAAAGTAGCAGGTACTTGTTACATTCTCTTCTATTTGAGTTGAACTTTAAAATTTTCTTGTTTACAGTTCTTAATATGATATTTCTTGCACTGCTAGCTTTGCTTAAGCAACAAGGTGTTGGTTTGAAGGGGTTGGCCAAAAGTGCTCCTGTAAATGAAGAAGTCCCACCTTTGCTTGAAGGAGGCGGAAAGATGGAGGTCTAATTGATAGTCTACTTCTATGACTACTCTGGAAATTAGTTGATTTGCTCAACTGGTTTAATTTTGTTTCTTTCACATATATAATATTTATCTAGGTATGGCGAATCAATGGCAGTGCAAAGACTCCATTATCCAGCGAGGATATTGGTAAATTTTACAGTGGAGATTGTTACATTGTACTTTATATGTATCACACAAGTGATAGGAAAGAAGATTATTTCTTATGCTGGTGGATTGGAAAGGATAGTGTTGAGGTAATCGACATTATTTCTGTTTATTTTCCAACAAGTAATTTATATTTTCTTCACATGAAGTTTTATACATTCATGTACAGGCTATTTAATCTTCAAAGAATTGGGTGTTAATGTTCTTTTCATATACGAGTATCAATTGTTTAGGAATGTGAAACGAGGCAGTTGTCCACATTCCTCTAAATATTATGTTGCTTCGGTACTTTCTCACCCATGACACAGTAATAATCAATGCAATCTAGAAATGTATAGACATAATTAAGATAACCAGTTTAAATATTTCATCTTTTTAGATAACTTTATTTTTTATAAACAAAAATAAGATAACCTTGTTATGTTATCCATTTCAGGACGATCAAAAGATGGCTGCTCGTTTAGCTAATACAATGGCCACATCGTTGAAGGGAAGACCTGTCCAGGTATCAAAATATGTTTTTTCAAGTTGGGTAACGGAACTTTAAGACTTACGATATGTCTTTTACAGGGTAGGATATTTCAAGGAAAAGAGCCACCACAATTTGTTGCACTCTTTCAGCCTATGATAGTCCTTAAGGTACTTGGTTAAGTTTCTGCAGAATCTCTCAGCATGTTTCTATTCATTACAATCACTATGATGATGGATGAATTGTTTCAAATTGGGAATATCACTGAATAGTTCCGTTACTGGTTTTTGTTAGGGTGGTTTGAGCTCTGGTTACAAAAAGTTTATAGCAGACAAAGGTTTGACAGATGAGACTTACACAGAGGATGGTGTGGCACTCATTCGGATATCTGGGACTGGCATTCACAACAATAAAGCATTACAAGTTGATGCAGTATGTGATCATTGAATCTGTCCCTTGTTAATGTTGTTCTTAGCACCATGCACTACTATTATCTTCTTATACAAAAGGTTCTTTGACGGTGCATTGCATGCTCTGGAAAATTGTGTTAGAACTTGTAAGTGTAATTACTTTATTGTTACTCTAACAGAGTTTTTTTAGGTGGCAACATCATTAAACTCTGCAGAGTGCTTTCTTCTCCAATCTGGATCTTCAATTTTCACTTGGCATGGTAGTCAAGCTACCTTAGAGAATCAGCAATTAGCTGCAAAAGTTGCAGAATTTTTTAAGGTAAGATTCGTATAGAGCGGATGATTGCTCTGAAAAATCAAGTGCTGAAAGATTGGAAAATCCCCTTTGTTCTCATCTATTGTAGTTAATCAATTATTTACCACTACTTTCAGCCTGGAGTTACTTTGAAATATGCAAAAGAAGGAACTGAGAGCTCTTCCTTCTGGTTTGCACTTGGGGGAAAACAAAGTTACACTAGCAAAAAAGTTGTTTCAGAGATTAACAGGGATCCCCATTTGTTCACATTCTCATTCAATAAAGGTAGCTTTTATTAATCATAACTTTTGTTAATGCTGCATTGTTTTGGTTTCATCTTTGTTTGAAAAACATATGATATGGTATAGCTGATGTGTTTAAACCCTTTTCTTTTGTGGCCATTCCTATTTCCATATGGATCCCCAGGAAAGTTTCAGGTCAGATATAAATTTCCAAATATAATTGCAATATCCTTACAATTGATTCAAATATAAGCACGTTTTACCTATTGTTTTTTTATATTTACCTCCAGGTTGAAGAAGTTTACAACTTTTCTCAAGATGATCTGTTGACGGAGGATATCTTGATACTAGATACCCATGCTGAAGTGTTTGTTTGGATTGGTCAGTCAGTAGACTCCAAAGAAAAGCAAAATGCATTTGAATTTGGCCAGGTGCAATATTAAAGATTTAGCTTGTGTTACATAATTTCCCGCTCGTTCCATATTTAATTTGTTGGGGGATGTTATTCGCAGAAATACATAGAGCTAGCTGGATCTATAGAGGGCTTGGCTCCCAATATACCACTATACAAAGTCACTGAAGGAAATGAACCTTGCTTCTTTACAACGTATTTCTCATGGGATCTCACGAAAGCTACAGTATGTGCAGTAATTGGAGGATTTTTCTTTCAATATTATTTTCTGGTTTTACTTATGTATTACTATACTCTCTATCCGATTTACTTTCACATAGAAAGTTTCATTTAATTTCTTATGGTTGATCTCCATTATCACAGGTTCAAGGAAACTCATTCCAGAAGAAGGTTGCACTACTCTTCGGCCTGGGTCATGTCGAGGTAACTGCTTGGTTTGTTTATATGAGAATAATCTTACACGGGTATTATTATTTATTTTTTCATGACCCAATTGCGAGCATCCACGAGGAAGTTATCAGTGTCACTAGACTATATTCAGATTTTCTTTAGTTATGGGGATCATTCAACATACTAATTGAACTTAAAATTTATCTTCCTTGTCTGATACGTATTTTGTGTGATATCCATGCTAATTGGCTAATATGTGAATATGCTACAGGACAAATCTAGCGGTAATTCAGGAGGACCAACTCAGAGGGCTTCTGCTTTAGCTGCACTTAATTCTGCATTTAGTTCATCTTCTGGGAGATCACCCAGCTCGGTAAATTAATTGCTTTTGCCACTGTTTTTTTTTCCTGTATACTACAATTATGTCATCTGTAGTGCTGTATAAGCTCATAGTAGCTGAGCCCACTATTTTCGTTTTTTTTCCTGTATACTGCAATTATGTCATCTGTAGTGCTGTATAAGTTAACAGGTAGCTAAGCCCACTAGTTTCTTTTTTTCCTTCTATGTACTTGAACCAGACAGCTGTATCACTCCAGACCCCTGAATGTGTAACTGTGAAATAACCTTCCTATCTTCCTCAGCCGATGCCTTGAGTTTGGAAGATAATTCTAGTCTCTTTTGCAGAACTAAGATTAGGCACAGTGGATAACTATCAGAAAAATAAAAATATACGACAGCCATGAACCCCATACGTGTGTGGGAGTCCGCATGATTTTTATAAGTTTCACGTAAGATGAATCGTTACATCATTCATTCATGTTGGTAATGAAGTGCCTAAGCTGTGTATTTTTTCACCACAATCCCAGGCTAAATCCAATGGGTCAAATCAAGGAGGACCAACACAACGAGCTTCAGCTTTGGCGGCCTTATCCTCTGCATTTAATCCATCTTCTGGTACGAAACCTTCTCCTCCAAAGCCGTCTACTACAGGTCAGGGATCACAAAGAGCTGCTGCAGTAGCTGCTCTTTCGCAAGTTCTTACTGCAGAAAAGAAGCCATCACCCGATGGCACCCAATCCGGGAGCCCCCCACCAGAAAGCATTCCTGGTAAGGAGACCATCTAATTATACCTGGTTCATGATACTTTATATGCAGAGATGTCTGTTTCCTCATTTGTATGAAAGCACATGTTATTCCTATTGGAGTTGGAAACCCAATTAAATTCACACTGGTTTTCGATTTAAATTCTTCTCCACTTAATTGTCTTATTCTATCATGGATGAATCAGAACTATTTTCTCCCGGTTCTATTTGATATGATAGTTGGATTTACATGTCAAATAACTCACATTTCTATTATTTAAAGTTACTTTGGAGATTTTCCATTACATTTATAAGTCTAGTAGTTTTGAACTTGGCTTCTGTGCTCATATAACTGAAATTGAAAAGTCAATGTCTGGGTATTTGCAGCTGATGGGAAAAATGAAGATGCCCTTTCTGAAGCAGATGTTTCTCAAGGAACTTCAGAAATTGAGAGCTGGGAAGTTTCAGCTGTATTTGAAAGCAATGGAGAGGAATCAGAGCAGAATCAAGGCACACAGCAGGACGAAAATGGTAATGGAAGTACTCGAAGTACATTCAGCTATGATCGACTGAAGGCTAAATCTAACAATCCAGTCACAGGAATTGATTTCAAAAGAAGAGAGGTTTGTTCAGTTGCAAACAGTTGTCAAATAGTATCATCTTTTTAAATTGTCTTAATTATTCAACATTTGATTTCTTAGGCCTATCTGTCTGAAGAAGAGTTCGAATCTGTCTTTGGGACGACAAAGGAAGCATTCTACAAGCTACCAAAATGGAAGCAAGACATGGAAAAGCGGAAACGAGATCTATTTTAGAGATCAAGCTTGTTCATTTATACACTAATCATCCATACTCTATGGGGAAGTTCTGATTGCACTTGTACCTCAAGTTGTTATGTGTACGAGTTTTTTAATTTTTAATTTTCCCTTTGATGAATATAGAAATTTAGATTGTTATTTGTTGTGATGTCACTGAGGAGTGATTCTTTTTAATTTTTTTCTCCTTTATAGTGTCTCAAGCTTATGTCAGTGTAGCTTCAAAAACAAACTGTTAGATCAAATTCTTTGTTTGTTTGGTGTGTATTTGTTCGGGTTTTTGACACTGTAATGTTTCAAAACTAGGAGTGTACATGTATTATTGCATTTGTAATCAAGTAATAAATATTTATAGGTTTCTGTAATAATATTTTCAGCCGAAAGAAGTCATTGTTATTTTTGTTATGTTTATCAGGAAAAAATGTGGGGATCCTTTTTCATTTTCCTTTGATTTATTGTGGTGTAAGGTAGTTTTGATAACAACACGATTTTAATTTTCTATTTAATATTTGAGTATAATCTTCGCATTTTGATACATAGAAAAAGGTACACTTTTATATAGGAAGAATTTTAATATTCAATTCTTCTCAACTTTGCTTGTTTTCACACCTTCGGTCTGAGGGCTGCGAATTTGGTTGGCGTCAGCAATTGTCACATCCATGGACCTTATATAAATTACGCTCGGGCATTCTCTATTTGGGAACATGTTGCATCGGAGCCTGGGTGTAGTGAAAAGTGGGAAGGTTACTAGGTTGTTCGGAAGCTACACGCTACACCATTGCCCGATTTTCGTGTGTGAACTAGGCAAAGGTTCTCTACATAATGGACTAAATGGACTAAATAAGTGGGTGAGAAAGCTATAAATAAGTGGGTGAGAAAGCTAGAGATGGAGAATAAAGAGTGTTATAAAAGTAAAGACAAAATATGATAAATCGCGTTAGAATGAGAGATTTTAAATATTATTTACGCTTATACATCTCAAAAAAGACGTAATGAAGTTAGTAATCGATATAGTTTAAGGAATACGTGAAGGGTACTTTTCATTAACGGTGATCTTAATGGGCATGTTGGATGGACATGTTGGGACTAGTAAAACGGGATTTGAAAGTGTGTACAGTGGCTATGGATATAGGGTGAGAAATACAAGGGGTGATGTTGTCTTAATTTTTCTTTATCTTAAGACCTAGCTCTAACAAGTCCATTATTTAGTAGGAAGAGAGATTCACATCATATATCCTTTAAGAGTTGGTCAAACACAAGTTAAATAAATTTCTTTTCAACTAGGAAGGTCAGTATAAATTTTTGCTTAGATTGTAAAGTGATAAAAAATGAGAGTATAACTGCACAACACAAGTTATTGGTCTTCACATTACCTGAAGTCGAGAAGAAGAAAAAAAAATTTCTTACCCCACCTATCGTTCAAAGAAAATCCAGCTAAAAAAAATTAAAACATATTGATTAGGAGAATTGTAGAATGTTTATGTGAAAATATTGAGACAAAATGCTCTGCTAGTTCACGGGGATCTAAGTCGTTCAGATCTAATTTTCTTACATTTGTCCAATTCCATTACAACTTAAACAAAGACTTTATGATTTATGCACGTGTTTCAAGAAGTCATGGAGATTGAGTTAAAAAGCAAGTTTATGATAGTACACTTGTATAGAACTTGTATAGAATGAGATTGCGCGATATACTTTATCATATACACTTGTGTGATTTGAGTTAACGGTGAGAAAATCTATAATTTATAATTTCTTTAGTTCCTAAGTGTGTTTTAAAATTAATTTACTGACGGTGTTAACTGAGTCAGTTTTCGTTTTGATATAAAAATGTTGTTATTGTTGTCAATTCAGGGCGATTTAAGAAATGTATTAGAATGAAATTTGTACTTCATTTGAAATTGATTGAGGATAACCAATAGTCTAAATATAGGGTTATTTGGTACATATGATTTTGTTATAGTTTATCATGAGTTTATAGAGATTCTATGGACTTTCTAATTGATTTCTATGAATTATCAATTTAGTTATCTTTATGTGTTTTTATGATAATATTGGCAATGGAAATAAAGACATTAAAGATTTGCGAAATGAGAAAAATGCATGTCAAAGTTTAAGTGTGAAGGATGTTTACAACTCCTGTGAATATCATTTACAAGCGTGAACAATATCCATAAATTAAATCTATAAAGTCTTCACGCTTATGAACACCTTTTACAAATGTGAAGCGTTTGTGAATAACTTCACAAGTGTGAAAGAAAATTTTTCTACATGCCTATATTTTGCTATCGATTTGTTGGGCTATCTTTTTACTATAAAACTTGTGCAAATAGATGTCTTATGATCCATTTAGGTTAGATCACACTAGAGAGTATAGAATATTATTTTCTTCTTCTAGTTTTCTATTGTTCTAAAATTTTGACGACTACTTGTGTTTGAGAATAAAGCTTGTATCAAATTCCGCTTGAGTTCAATTGTAGTTTTCACTAATCTTTTATCTCCATGATGAGTATGTCCTGGATTCCCGGATTCATTCTCGTCCTGATCCACCATGGAATT
>JAYMTC010000420.1:0-12098 GCA_036897605.1 Melianthus villosus
GCATCAACTGCTCGATCTCTTCATCTTTCTTTGCGACTGTGTCTTTAAGATATGCCACCTGGACGATCAATTATAATGAATTAAGTGGGATTCAGATGTAACTTTGAAGTTGATCCTAACAAAGCAATCTATTCCACTGACAATATATTGTCTTATCATTCCTATACAATACAATCAAGATACGATATGAGTTAAAGAAACGGGTTATATAGTGCTATGTGCACTTGTGGACCTGTTCCATAAGTCCTTTAACATCTCGTCCCACTTTATTGCTCCGCGCAGCACCCAACTCCACACCTGAAACCCTCTCAGCAAACTTCAAAGTACTTATAGTCTCAGAGTAAGACTCAACATCAGGATTGAGCTGTACAAACATAAGAGTCTTTGCTTGACCACCTGCAGAAAAGACATAAATGAGGTGTGTCCAAAGAATTATCAGATTTAGGTGGTGATTGTGGGTTAGTGAAAGCTTTGTTGATTTTATCTAATTAAATGAAATCTATGGTTATTTAAAAAGAATATATGGAAGCAAAAAAACTGGGTGAGTACCCAGTGAAGGCTGAAGCATTTGAGTAAGTTTGCTATTTCTATATGGAACGTGAGAGTTCTTTTGCGCCAGGGCATAGATTACATCTCCGAGAGCCGAGAGTGATTTGTTTATATGTTGTGCCTCCCTAAGCCTATCTCCAGTTGCCTCTGAGCGGTCCACTCTTTCACTACCAGCAAGGTCTACCAAGTGTAGACAACCACGTAAGACAGCATCAGTCTTCAAATCCGTGCCACGGACATGAACAGTTAAGACACTGAAGAATATAATAAAACAAAAGAGTATATCATATACCAACAATAGAAACCGTGGCAAAGGATTGGGTCATAAACAATATGAAAAATAACCTGTGAGATCGGCTACTTCGCTCATTTAGTGCAGTAGCACCTATAGCTCTGTTCATTAACCCAATATCCATCAATTCAAGGACATTGGTAGTTGATCTCACTGGGTGCATGCTTGCATTGGGGACAGCTAATCCATTCGGTTGGGTGGAATTCCAAATCCCAAGTGTGTGCAAGTCAAGAAAGTGACAAGTTTTTAATAGAAAAACAACAATTTACAAAGAAGAAAAATTCATCATCATAGTTTGTGGTATCAAAATATAATTGCCAAGCATGCCAATGTGAAAAATCAAACAGTAAATATAAAATGCTATGAAATTGGTAGATCCAAGTCAAGGGATCGATATTTGGAGTGAAATCCAGAGACACAAATAAATGAAGGATATCTTTTCTGAGAACTGTCATTTGAGAGAAGATCCCGGACTTGTTCATTATATATTTCTACCATTTGGACTCCAACTTCATATATGATGGTGCTTTTTCTACTTTGCGAGATTTCAAAAAGATCATTAAGTGCCCGATAGTTGACACCCCAATCAACTTTCGACGATATGCTAGGCCCACTCTAAGAAAAAAAAGTATAAATAGGTATAAGACGAAGAAAACATAATTTGGGTAAGCAGTGATAATATCAAAAAGCGTATGTTGTGGGAAAGGAATAACATTCCTACCATTGTGTAGGTCTTTCCAGAACCAGTTTGACCATATGCAAATATACAAACATTGTACCCATCAAGGACAGACCGAATTAATGGTTGCGTATCTAAAAACACCTCCTCTGCAAGCAAAAATAAATTATAGGTAAATATTCGTCCATTTTTCCCTGTTGTGTCCACTTTGAGAAAAAGATCCAACTATCACCAATAATTGATACCTTGAGTAGATGCAGGTTCAAAAACTTTGTTGAACTTGAACAACCTATGACTGTCTTTTCCGTGCTTCGAAGGATTTGCAACAACTAATTCCCCATTCTCTCCAATATATTCAATTGTTGTTTGCTTTTCATTTTGCGCGGGAAGGAATGGCCTTATCCGACAATATACTCGAATATTTCCTAATAAAATATCATTAATTTCTATGCACAGGCTTGAACATTAATTAATTATGTTATGGAATTACCTTTTTAATCCTGAACTTCATTGTACAATTTTCTATTTTCAGCAAGAACCACACGATAATTTTCAGCAGCATCTACCAGTCCTTGAAGTTTACCCCCTGTTCAAGGTAGACCATATACATCAGAACTCAATTCCCCATAATATAAGTAGACATCTCTTAAATCTTACCTAAGTAATTGAACTCCTCCAAGTAAGTCCATTTTGTCTTTAAGACTTCATGTTTACTGGATTCATATGCTGCCCTTAAGACCTATATTACATTTGACATTAAAATTTTCCATGATTGTAAAAGGAGGTACGATATGTGGATAGAAGTCCCCCTACTTTTCTTTAAATTAATAAAATTATGAGAGTATCGTCCCTCTTCGATAGAACAATATGATTATGACAACAAGAGTTATATAAACCTGTAACGATTTAGAATGATGGTTTATGAATCTCTGGTAGGTGCGCTCCTTCTTCTGCCATCTCCGAGATTTAGACTCGGAAAATGCTTCAAGTTCTTTCACCATCTTCCTAGATTCGGTTAGAAGGAGATCTTGCTCTTTCAACTTCATCTCCAACTCATCTTTAGTTTCTTCAGCTTGAACCCGTAGTAGCATGCACTGCTTTTCATGATTGATTTTGTCCATTTCCAACTCCTGCTTTAGAGTCGAGAACTCCAATTCTTTTTTACTATTCTCTTGCTTTAATCGAACAACATCCTCCTCCTCTAGTCGTTTTATCCCCTCAATTTTGTTTTTCTCAACCTATAAGACAATCAAATATGTAAGTAGCAGCAACAGAAATAATCTCATGCAGGCCAGATTTGAACCCTTTATTCTCAACAGACGCAAAACAACTATTTTTAATTGCATATTGTTCACTCATGTCATCTATCAGAGAGTATTTTTTGGATAACTCCCACTATTAACTAAGCTCATATATATGGTATACAAACCAAATTTACAGAAGTTCACCAAAAACAAAACAAAGAATGTCATATGCATGACTAGTCTTCATCTTCAAAATACCTGGACAAACTATGTTTTTGTGGTGAACAATAGCTGCATATCAAGATAACCTACTTCACTGAAATATTTCACCCACATTGAAGACATCATAAAACATATGTATATACACAATATGGGTACTATAACAAAGCTTACGCTATATGTGAATGGGAAACATAACATTGTTCCAATTTGTATTTTCTTCCCTGTAAATTTCTTTTTTCAGGCTAAACAACACAGACAACTTCCGGCATCCATGTTTATCAAATTAGAAAGAAATATATGGCAAGTCATTAGCTTTTCAGATAAATGGTAATCAATTCTATTTTCATTACATAGGAAAGCAGCTTATAGGTTTTATTAAATCGATGTAAAGGAAAAAATGCATGTGTTTGTGGCAATTAAAATTGGAGTATCAGGATCAAAATCACCTTTATTCGCTGTAGCTGGTTCATAGCAATCTGTCAGGATTTCAGATGATAAATTAGAGTAAGGAGTCGTTAGAAGCAGAAACTTTAGAGCGCATAAAAGTAACTTAAAATACCTGATATTCTTCTAGTGTACCCATTGCAAGGGTTTCGAGTACTTTTATTCTCATTTGGTACTTCTCTTCACGAGCCTTACAATGATTATTCTTCTACAGATGTCAAAAAAATATGTATTCAACCAACAACAGGAGGCATAATGTAAACTTATCAAAGAGAATATAGGCCAATCTTACAATTTTTAAGTTTTCTGCTTGAGTTAAAATTCTGTGTTCAATCAATTGTGTAACTTTTCTCAAGAGGCATGCCACTCGCTGCCCAAAGATGTAACAAACACTCCCTATTAGAGATTTGATCTAAAATATACAGGAGGAAACAATTAAAAAAAGAAATCAAGGATTATCAATTTATGCATCTCTCACTGTCATACATGAGGAACATCCCCATTCTTTGCTACAACTGTTTCATCAAAAATCTTGTTTAATATACTGAAAAGTGATTGGATGGAAGCACTCTGCACAACAGAATGGATGAGAGGTCAACTATAAATCTCATGTAAATAAAAAGGCCCATAGATTGTGTCCACTCAGAAATTTTACCTCTATACCGTTTGATTTTATTAATTCCAAGATCCTTGCATCAGAAAGGTCTGGAGAATGAACTTGCTTAAGTTGGAACACCTCTTGAAAGTCGTCTTTAGCTTGTTGTGTTGAGGCAGTCCTAGGTTCTACCAAAAAAAAAAAACAAATAAGATTCTAATTTTTAAATATAAAAGCTGGTCCCATGGGATCTGAAACCAGGCCTAAAAAGAATCACCATTCCCATATTGTCACCACACCACGGAAACCAAATTTATTTGGGATTGCTCAAGAGTACCCATGGACACTGATTAAGAACCCAAAACTATAAATTTTGCATATTTACTGAAAGGTAATTCATACACAGTCTACAGTGCAAGAACTCCCTTATACGATGTTAAGGTTAAAATATTTAGTTTTCATACTTATCTCATAGCATTTTTCATGCTCTTGTCATGACCGCGATATATACAAGTTGTCTAACCTAATTAGACTAAGACATTATAATCTATTATTCTCTTAACATGGTATCAAGCGCAAAGTATTAATTGCATATATGATCATTGAACTTAGGGTGCATTATACATATAATCTTTAAACTTAACAACTGTTCATTTTAACCTTGAACTTGTAATTATTTGTACCGTTGGTCCTCAAATTAAAAAATTACTACTAACTTAACTTGTCATTTATTTTTACTGTTAGGTAAATGACATAAAAGGAAAAAAATTAATTTTTTATATTTAAATGGTCACTTTAAATATAACGATTATTTTCATCATTTTTATTAAATGTTATAAATATTTCCTGTTATTTTTACTGTTAAGTGAATGATATAATAAGAAATAAATGAACTATTTATATTTAAATATTCTTTAAATATAAAAAGTACATTTTTTCTTATTATATAATCACTTAATAAAAATAAATGAGAAGTTAAATTAACTGTTATTTTTTTTATTTGAGGACCAACAGTGTGTACACATTTCCACGTTTAAGGGCTGAAATGAGCAGTTGCTAAGTTTAAATGCTATATATACAATGCACCCTAAGTTCAAGGACCATATATGTAATTAACTTTAATGTGATCATGTGCTACTAACTGCTACTTAACATTTTCCCCACTTTTTTCTCTCTTTGTTCTTATTTTGAACTCATGTTTTCAATTTGTTGATTGCGAAAATTCTTTGTGGTAGTTGAGGGCGCCAATGTGTGAGGGTTGGTCGGGTTAATTTGTGGACGGTGATCGGCAACAACAACTGGCCGGTGGACGGCGAATCGGCCAATAAAAAGGTTATGGTTTTCTGGACAGTATTTGGCTTGATCAAGTTCTGCTTGTCCCCAACCACGACATGCCACGCCACCTGAGGAGATTTGCCCTGGCGAGGCTACGCTGGAGCAGCGTCCATTCCGACGACCAACCACCATGGTGATGTGTTTAGTTTTTTAAGTTACTTCTTCGATTTTTTACTAGTGTGCCGATTTGTCCCTAGGCCTAGGGTTTCTGGTGGGGCAGCTCCGTATTTTGGTGTTTAGCGCTCTCAGATCTTTTACAGCAGGTGCTTGGCTGTGTTTTATCGTTGCGGTCATTCTTTTTTCGAGTACGTGATGAGTCCACGTCATCCTCCGGTAAGCCAAAGTATGAATTTATAATGGATACGCGTTGATTGATCTAAAATGGAATAATTCCAACTGCTTACAATAGAAACATCAAATCAAGTTGGATCTTACGGATTTAGAAAAGGCTGGCCATCTCACCGAGGGTTCTCCTGAGCGAGGGAAAACACATATATGTAGTAATAAGTCTTTCCTTTACTAAGTATTTTATTATGAGTTGTTACAAAAAGTAATATATGTTTTATTATTAGTTAACTTTATATATAAATGCTTCTAGACACTCCAATTTTAGGGATCATTTTGTTTTTAACAAACCGTCGCTTGCGCCCCGCTCCCACTTTACGCAACTATGAGTCAGTTCATGTCATAGTTGCACGAAGCGTGAGCGGGTGCGAGAAGGGAAGTGGAAAATCATTAAAAATTATATATTGAGAATTGAGGATCCGAAACGGATTCGTTCCTCGTCTCGAAAATTCCTGCAACAAAGGTTCATGTCCTCAACTCGAACTGTTCATTGGAAAGTTGTTCTTTGTATCTTACAGTATCTCAATAAAACTCAGGAAATACTTATTTATCAAAATCACGAACATTCTCGTAGAAAGTTTTTCTAATGTTGATTGGGATGGTTCATCGACAGATCGAATGTCCATTTTTGAATATTGTGTGTTTGTGGAAGGAGCTTGGTTTACTGGAAAAACAAGAAGCTGAATTGAGATTTCAAGTTCCTTTTCCTATAAAGTTATGGTCTGATAACAAAGCTGCGATGCACGTTGCTTCAAACACGGTGTTTCATGCGCGAACAAAGCACATTGAAGTAGATTGTCATTTATTAGAGAGAAACCGCTTAACAATATTATTAGTGAAGATATTGGAGCAACTTGCAGACATATTTATAAAGTATTTCAACGGGAATAGATTTAGTTGCAATAAGTTGGGCATGTTTGGAATTCATACTTCAACTTGAGGGGGTGTTAGAACATTTAGTTTTCATATTTATCTTGTTCCTATGGTATTTATTATGTTTCCATAATATCTTGTATTGTTCGCCTATATATATATAAGTTGTGAACTTAATTAGAGTTAAGATATTCTATTCCACTGAAAGTTGGTTCATATACATTTTTTAGTGCAAAAGCTCTCCTATATGATGTTAACAACTGTCTGTGGGCACTCATTAATCAATATCAACTATTTAATATCCAACAAAAAAATGCAACACCCTTCTGCCTCCTTAAAGCTTCTTTCTTAATGTCCGTGATTATTGTAGGCCAGGAACCTCCCACGGACCTAAAATAGGCTCAAAAAACCTAAGGAAAAAAACCGAGGTGTAAAACACAATTGAAAATATTATCTATTCCAGAAAAAATAAAAATTTTATCATCCTACACCCCTCCGGGTTCTGCTTGCTAAAATTCAGTGTTCTTAAAAAAAATCCCATCATTAAGTTTATAATAGTGAACTATTATGGGAACTTCTCACCATATCCCTAAGTGGAGATCACTCATACGGTAGGGGGCACATTTCCTCAGGTGGGGCACTTGTACTGTATAGATGGCATCCATATGAGTCATGAGTGTCATTTCTGTTTTAAGTAAATAATCACCAGTTACACCAGGAGAGAACCCACCAGCTATGAGGTCAGCTTTATGCCATAATCATGTGGTAACTTCCAATATAAAAGCAATCTTTAAAAATTTCACTTAAAAGTTTGATAAATCTGAACTAGAATTAACTATGAGAGAAACATATCTAATTCATTTTAAAATTTCACATAATTTAGAGACATTTACAAGTTTAGATAGCTTCTCAAGCACAGCTCTCACAGGGGTTACAAGTCATGAGTGTCATCGATGCATGCTTCTCCGACAGGTTTAGCAAAAGTGAATGCTAGCTACCTAATCTTTATAAATGGGTCTCTACACGGGCTTTTTGGGCATGGGGTGATAACATAAGTATACTCCCTAAAAAAAAAGAAAAAAAAAACAAGTTGAGCTTTAACACCTTGATACTTGTGCTGGCATATACAAGCTAGCCATCGTCCTATCGACTATAATAAATATCCAAAAGAGTGAAGTGTGTAGTAGAAAATTAATACAGGAACATGAAGTCTTATAGTATTATGACAAGTCACAAACAATCAGAATAAAGTATATTATTGTTTCACGGAATCATTACTATTTTTTTTATAACTAGAAAAGAGCAAGAATGTAACATATCTTAACAGGAGTATGCAGAACACCTTGGAAATTAAAGGAAGTTGAGTGTCTTTGCCCCTCTTCTGCACCAACAGGGTATTGCCCATGCATTGATATATCCCTTTGGAAATGATCAACTACGTCAAGAGATTCTATCTTCGAGATATTCCACCTCTTTCTTGTATCGTTATGAATGCTATCCTTCTCAAAATTAACATCAAAAGCTGCTTTAAGTTTCCGGAGGCAGTGTAAAACTGTTGCCATGGATCCCTGCGCATCATCTCTAACCCTTGATTAAACTAAAGATAAAATTCAGTCAAGAGTTAATAGTAATAGTTATGTGGCTGAAGTTGCAATTTCTGCCTACCGTACTTGGAAAGTTCTAGCGTAAGCCCAAAACAAACTTGCAGTTTGTTTGGGTTAAATGTCAATATCGGAAAGCAAGGAATACACCAGTTGTTCGTCCCCTTTGAGGTATAATAAAACAGAACAACATTTAAGGCCTTGTGTCTCATGGGTCAATTAATCAAAGGGGATTGAAAAAGATAATATCACCTCCGTATCCCGAAGTTGGGTCAATTAATTAAAGGTAGCGAAAAAGAGAATGTAACCTCAATAACCCGAAGTTAGGTTTACTAAAGAACCTAGTTGGATTGACCAGTCTTCATTCTCAATATAACCATAGCATTTATAAGCATTGATATATATATCAAGGATATGTACGAAGATGCAAAGACAAGTATGAGGACTTGCGGATAGCCAACTACTGAACAGCATGAGATAACATTAGATGGTTAATTAATTCCAATGAGTGCAAATTTTGATACATTTGGGCAGTTGTACAAAAGGATGGAAATATTAAGGATGATGTTAACCATATGATTCAGGTTAGTTTGTTAAAATGAAGGAGAACTGAAGTCGTTTTTTTGTGATAAATGAATGCATTAAAGCTGAAGGGGGAGATCTACAAAATAGTGCTTAGACCGACTTTATTATATGGTAGTGAATGTTGGGTAACGAAGAGACAAAATGAACAAAAGATGAGAGTAGCATAAATGAGGATGTGAAAGTCATTATGTGGTCATACAATAAATGACAAAGAGAAATAAGGGTATTCCTAAAAAAAAAATTTGGTCTAGCACCGAGTGAAGATAAGATGAGTGATAATTTTTTATGATAGTTTGCTGATACTCAACAGCGGCCTTTAGATGCGCCGGTTCGGTATTAGAAACGGTAGATTGTGAGGCTTGATTAAGGTTAGATGAAGACGAAAGAAGACCTTAAATGAATTGGTTCGGAAAGACATGAATATAAGGAGTTCAAACGCGTGCATCTTATCAGAACGGGGTGAGTGAGAAGGATGATTCATGTTGTTGATCTACCGTTATTTCATATATGGTTCATGTATCCCAAACTATTTTAAGAGAACGGCTTTGGTCTTTTTATCGTTGATCACATGATGTTTCGTAATGACTTATGCATATCTTACAATTTCACTCCATAAAGAATACACAGTACCTGCTCCAGATCTGACAAATCAAACCCTGGCAATCCTATTTCATCCATCGCAGTCAGAAATCTTATGAGGCTTGCCAGACCAGGCTGAGAGTTGCTTCCCTAGATTCAGAAAATAAAAGGAAAAAAACTAGTAAAACAGACAAGAAAGCATTCATGAATAGTGATAAACAAAAGGTGTCGAGCAACGGGAACCACGATAAATAGAACAGTAGGTCAAACCATTTCAACTGAACCAGGTCTCAGCTTGTTTAAAATACTACATAGCACAGTGCCATCGACTAAATATTCTCTCAAGTCCTCCTCCGAAGCATTCATTGGCAACCTTAAAGGAGGAATCGTACCATTTATCCACTCCAACAAATATGCTAGCTGATCACCTATAAATAAAGTTTAAAGGGTGAAACAAGGATGAAGAGGAAACAAATTGTTATGTTCAAGTGGAAAAAATAAAAGAATTTCCTTACCTTCCACCAACTTCTTTGAACTGCCAGTTTGATCAATATCTCGACTATGAATTCCCTTTGAGCTGTCAAATCTTCCATTTCCAATTGTACATTGTTCTGACTGGGTATTCATGATACAATCTCTAGAAAATAATCAATTCGGTGACCAATTATGAGATGATCCTACACGTAAGTAATTTGTGCATGTTAGCAAAGCGCATCTACTCAAATGGTAAGCAACATAAATCTAGATACAAGCACAAAAATATGAGTGAGTTGAGAAAAGTCTGTAGCCCTAAAAATACAAGCACAAACTAACCCCAGAAATACAACATGAAGGAATACAACATTGGAAACTAATGAATATGGAGCACATAAATAAATTTCCCATCAAGATACATTATAACTCAAAGGTTCGGGTTCAACTATGCAATAGGAATGACCAGTTAAGTTGAATTCAAGGATATTGCTAATCAATTGACATCATCCGAGTTAACCTTGAGAAAGCTTGCCTACAAGAGACAGAGAAATGAAGCCATAGTAGCAAATGAAATTATGGAAGAACCATCTAACAAAGCTCCTATTATACACAGATCCACGGTGTATCACATCATGCCAAATCAGTAACAAAAAGTTTGGAAATTTATGCGCAGGAGGTCCAGACTATTTCAAATCAGACATTTGCAAGGATAAACTCAATTTAAAAGCAAGGTCACAAAATACAATTGTCTGCAGGAATTCAGCAATCAGGAGAAAATGCAGCATCAGAAAATGCACAACTTTGCTGACCCCCAATGTGGCTCATCGGCTAAATTAATTTTCCCCAACTTTTTTTTTATTCAAATTTAAATGAACCAAAAGATAGAGTGAACAGAATACCAAGCTACCAAAACCCATAATACAAAAAGCGACCTTCCTAAAATAGGAACAACAACGGTCAAAATCTTAACATTCATCTGTATAAAGAAGCAGTATAGAGGCAGAAAAATTGAAAATCCAGCACTAGAGCCCCTCAATAACCCTAAAATTTCAACAAAATGGGGAACGAAATGTCCGACTAACTGATGACGGGAGCACGAACCTGAGGTATCTCTGCTCGTGGAAATCTCTGGAGCTTTAAGGTCGAGTCAGCTAAGATACTGCATCAGCTACGGAACAAAGGCGAATGAAAGAAGATAATGCCTTGCAGATCCATCAGTGAAGGCAAAGAGTGAAGGGGACGTTCGCAGGGGGAAATGGAACTTTTTGTGCGTGTTTTTTTCTCTTCAAAATAGCCCATTAAGTTTTGCTTAATTGCATATTTGACCCTCCCTCCCACGAATTTGGAGTTACGTTCCGTTCCGTTCCATTCCGCCTTGTACAAGTAGCGTTTGTATTTTTCTGCCGTATTCTTATTAAAATCTCTGTACTTTTTTTTTTTGCTCGATTCAACCCATCACAAAGGGTATTGACACGTCACATAACATGATTAATTACACGTATTATAAAAAAAAACATGTAATTATAAATAAACAGGTAGTACTTCCCTGCGATGCGCTTAAAAAATATATTTATTATTGTGTTAAAAATATATTATCCAAATAAAAAGTTAGTTAAAAATATATATTTATTATTATGCTAAAAACATATTATAGAATTAAAAAAGTTAGTTAGTAACTTGTGTATAAATAAAAATGATCAAAATATATCTAAAATATATTTGGTGTTTGTCAACAGAGAATATTCGCCCCCATTTATGTCTCAGATTGAGTTAAAGTTATTTGATTTCAACCAATAACTAACTTGCTTTATCTGTTATGTAAACATATTGATTGGCTTTATCTCATGTTAGGACTTGCCTTATCTGTTAATGAAAATTAACTGATATATTCTGGAATGTGAGATATCATAGGTTTTATAGTTAAATCCCCTTGATCATCGCCCTTTGACTTGGCCGTTGATGATTCTTTCCTTTCCTTGCTGAGAGCCTGACCGCTGTCCTGACGAGGATGGGCCGATCACCTTGGTGGTCTCTTTTGCCCGACCAATCTTGTCTGGTCTCTTGGTCTGACTTATGTGCTGATGACTGACCGACTGCGATGTGGACTTTTGGTTGGTCTTTTTATCTTATCAGTTCTATCTGTCCAAGAAAATTTTCCTGCTCCCCTTAGAGCTTTGAAAAATGAGAGATATCTCTGGGCTGATCGGGATAGGAACCTGATCAAGGCTGCTATCCTCCCCGTCAGCTTTTGGATGTCTTTTTGGTTCTTTTGGGATGGCAT
>JAYMTC010000421.1:0-12087 GCA_036897605.1 Melianthus villosus
TACACAAAATACAAAATATTTAGACACGTCTATTAAATCAGTAGTTTCGTGTACTCGAAACACGACATAAACACAACTTGTTTATGACATGTTTAAGAAAATTAACTAAATACACGATATATGATTAACAACAAATTTTATAAGGTGTTGCTGCCTTTGTGTTTATTAAAGTGATAAATAAAATGAGTTTTGACAGATTTAATTAATTTAAATACATTTATAAACATGTCTTAAATGTGTTAGACTCGTTTATATCTAAAATTCGTTTAATTAAAAACCGTACATAGTTTAAGCGAGTCGTATTATTATCGTGTGGCGGATTTTCACCAAATAAACCTATGTAAATAATAACTTTTAAAATTAAAAATCTATCATTTCTTAATTGAAACTTTAAAAACTTAGATAATTAAATTCCGTAATTATGTACTTTAGTAAAAATGTGGAAACTCATAAACCAAAAAATACATATTTATTCAACTAAAATATCATATGGATTACAAAGGTATTTAGCTACATAATATTGATTCGCATCCGTATAACATTATCAATTAAATAGACCAATAAGTAAAATTATCATTATCATTCTTACAACCATGTATTATTGACAAATCAATTTAAAGTATGTTTGTATGAGAATTTTTAATTATCTAATTTTACTCATTTTTATATACATACGTGTAGATGACATAAAAATCTAATTACATAATTTTTATGATATCAAGAAAGAAAATTTGAGAGATTTTGAAATTTCATCAAAACATGCATCATTTCAAATCCCTTCGTATTTAAGCTAAAATATAGTAAAAAAAAATTTCAAAACCATTTATTTTATACATAAAACAAGCTAAAAATTAAGGTAATTGAAATACTCTACACAAACATAACGTTACTAAATTTGAAGAGAATGACTTAAGTTGAATGTGCTATTATATAAAGAATGACTCATTTCAAATTATGTTATTAAACTTGTGGCAAATTACAAATTATATTTTTAAACTTTAATAATGCTCAATTATACAAATTTTTAAAATTACAAATCATATCGTACAGTTAAAATTAACTATCTACCCACGCGGTCAAGGGTAATAACCAAAAAAAAATTGGTGTAGTTGAATTGACACCAACAATACTCAAGCAACCCAATAATCAATTCAAAATTTAAGTTATCATTCTAACGTCCCACAAACTACTCAACAATTCAAATACGAAGTATCCACTCAATGTTAATTTGGGAAATTTTTGCAACGTTTTTAGAATTGAGCTGGTCAGATTATTGTTGGAAACATTTAAGCCGACCAAATGTTTACATAGAAATTGTGTTCACTAGAATAGAACCCACAAGGCCATCGCCGGGTAGGCAGAGGTTGTAGACGAAAGAACGGTATAAGTCACAACGATTTCCATCAAGTTGCAAGTCGTGTCAGACGAGTTTAATTAAATGTGGTTCTCCTACGAGTTGCAGGCCAAAATTTTGGATAGCGAAAGATGGATATCTATCAATGGCATGATCTCCGACGATATTTGAGTAACGAAAATGAGATTTTCTGGCGAGAGACCATGAGAGAGGGGAATGAGACAAGTGAAAACTGGAAAATAGGAGCACATGAGTGGTGTCTTTCAACCCCACAAATTTTCTTGGACAAAATAGTTTCAATGCTCTACCAAATACTCAAGCCAAAATCATATAATTATTGAAGAATCACCATTCATAAAAATTTCAAAAACCCAATCAAGTTTTCAAAATCTTTACAATTTATTGGTTAAATCATTTTAATCTATCAAAGTTTAATAGCAACAACATTCTAATATGATACAAACAATAGCACTCAATAGTTCAACACAAACCAAAGACGATAGAATTACTAGCACCAAGTACTTATCTATGTTCTTGAAGAAAATATGAGTTTTGATAGTGAAATTTTACAAAATATAGAGGGAAAATGGAGAAGCAAGGTGAAAAATGTTGACTTTTTTTTTCGAGTTATACCTTTGTTTAAAATAGACACGTAGGCATATAATTAGTTTTAACGACAAATTTTAATAGAAAGATACGATTTGTAACTTTTAAAAAATTTAAAATATAATTGAACATTATTCATATATTTTAATGGAACGATACAATTCGTAAAAACTAACATTCCAATTGTATTCACAGAACTTGTTAAATCTATAGAGCTTTTCTTCTTCTTTCCCACGGCTCCATTACACAAAATATGTAGTTTCAGGGATTTAAGTAAGCAGGTAATGCAAAGTTCAAATTAAAAATATAATTATTTTTTATAAGAAAAAGAAAAAGAAAAAGAAAAACCAACCAAGCAACGGATAAAGCAAGCACCATAGTAGTAGGAGTCATTTGCAGAAGAAGTTACTTCCATTGTCCCCACTCAAATTCTATGTTACTTCATCAAACCCTAGAAGTTTATAATATAACAAATTGAACTCCATTTCACATATTTCCTTCTACAAGTCACAAAATGGTTGCACCCAACCAAGACTCAATTCACCAAACCGGTGATGGATACTAATCCAATTCACTGCCCACATTGTTATTCCCCATGGGCAAGGCTGTAGAAGAAGACCAGCCTCTGCCGTTGGCGGTGGTCTCCGATTCGTCGGACTCTAATGCCGACGGCAGATGCCGCTTTTGGCGCGGGTTTGTCAGTGGATTTTGGAGGCTCATTGGGCTCAGATGCGTGCTGGTTTTACTTGTCTCTACTGCCGTGTTTCTTTCTGCCGTATTTTGGTTGCCTCCGTTTTTGCATTCCGCGGATCGTGGGGCTCTGGATCTGGACTTGCAGTATAGAGGTGAGTTTCCGATTTCATGGTAGTTAGATTGTCCCTGATTTTTTAACATCGGCATCTTCTAATCTGCTTAGATCTAGATTTCCTCCAGTAACTGCAGTAATTGTTGCTGTTTTAGTTGGGTTGTTTTTAGGTGTTTTATAATTGTGGGGTTTCATTGGGTGTTGGTTTGTGCAATGTGTTTAGCTGCTAAGAAAATTTTCTCAAATTAATTTTAGATGTTAAAGTTGTTTCATGGGGGGTAGCTGTAATTGTTGTTACCATACATTTGGTTGCTGAGAAAGTATAACCATAAATAATTTGCTTGTTTGTTTCCCTGGAAATCTGTTACACAGCAGATGATAAAGCAAATGCTTAAAATTAGGTGAAAAAAAGAAGAAATGCACAAATTGTTGGAAAAATATGGATTTTCGGTAACTTTAAACATAAAATAATATGCAATCCACACTTCGATATTTGTGGAAACAAGAGTTTTTGTGTTCCTCTCCGTGAGCTGAACACAATTATACAAAGTAACACCAAAATCCATCAACAAATGAATGAGAAAATTGTGCTCAAAGTGAACAACTTAAAGGAGATTAAGTTATGTGCTTAAGTTGCGATTATCACTAATCCCACATTGATTATGAACATGGAAAATATTGTGTACATAATTCATAATGTTGTAATCATAAGTTAAGCCCTCAAGGGCTAAGCATAGCAACACCACACGCGCGCCGCCGTCCGTCCGTCCGGCGGTGTTGAAAATACACTTTTGGTTCAGTTTTATCTTAGCTAATCAAATAGTGTACTTTTGGTTTATCTTTAGCTTAGTTAATCAAATACTATTTCTTTTTAAATAATTTTTTTACCAACTGGACAAATGACGAAATCAGAAGGCATCAATTTTAGCGCCAGCGGTTTTTTGCGCCAATACAGGTGGCATTATCTGTTGCATAACACATGGCGACAGTTGTTGGCGCCAGTTTTTTTTGTGCTAGTTACAACCAATATTTGGGGACATTTATGACATTCCATTGACAATGAAAATGCTATAAATACCTCTCCCGCCATTCAGTTTAATCACACCAAAAAATCAGAAACATTTTCTGAAAAAATCTCTCTGTTCTTTCTTTGCTTCGCAGAACTTCTGTTGGTTCGAAGTTTTCTTTCTGTGTGTAAGTGCAAACTACAGTAAATAGGTAAAAACCGTTCTATCCTGTGAGACTATTGCTAAGCATCCTTGTGCACCGATAAGAAGAAGCAAATTAGTCTTAAGGACACAACTTGAATTAGTTGGGCCCGGTTCTATCATTTTGTGACTCTATTTCTATATTATTCATTCATTTCTATTATGTATTGTATACCATATGTTTATATATAACACAGAGCCCATCGATCGAATTTATTAAAGATATCATCAAAAGTTCAACTCCCTAATCGCCGAGATGAAAATGTGAATATGCTATGCGTTGATGCCCCATATAGAGGCATTGTGACAGGGTAAATATGGTGAGTGAGAACCGATATCAATTTAGGTGCATGATAAACTGGAAATAAATGGAATAATAAGAATCCATTGAAGAGTACTGAAGTGAGTTAAATGTAAAACTCAGATTTGTAACAACATAAAATTGAGCTAAACGCGAAATAAACTGGGATGTTTAGTAGTCACATGACTCCATTATTGTGAGATCGGCTTTTGTTTCTCATTCCTAAAAAAATACAACATGCCATAACATCCCGGTTATGAGGATGTCACGAACCAATCCTTTTTCAAGGAAAACGAGAATTCTGATAAGAAAACCATACGCCTCACTTTGCAAACTTTTCTTTCACCGGCTTCCATTGAATCGAGTATCTATACAGTCTGACTACTTCTCTTGCAGATTCAATAGTTCAATTAAGTATATGGGCATTTGACATCTAGCTATAAACCTCTATCAATTGGATAGCATCCAAGGACACGGAGAAATCTTGCAAATTCCTGCAGACAGTTACCAAATCTCATATACCAGAATATCAATACAAAATCAGGGACAATCTTCATAGTGGGTAGAATGTGGTAATAGTTTATTTTAAATGCAAAATAAAAAATAAATGTTAGCATCTAAAAACATTAAAAGTTCAGACAATAAAGTTCCATCATTTCTCTAAAAGTGATCCTTCTGATTCTCTCTGGAGTAGGACTGTCACGCAGCTATCAGGCATCAGTTCATAATAAATTGATTATAAAATGCACAAGACATTGTATTGAAAATAAGGTGGGAAGAGTACTTTTGAAATTTTGGATTGGAATATCCTAAAAAGGAATTGTGGCCGACTATAAATAAAAGCAAACCAATTTTTTTGAAGCGCGTGAATATGTAAGAACAAACCTGCAGATGTCCTAAAGCATATTGGGAACGAGGTTCAGCCATGGATGCTTCGAAATCAATATAGAAAAGGTAATCAAAATACCTGCAACCAGAAACAATTAATTGCAAGTTCCATGTATATTATGACTTGTGACCCTTGAATACGACACATCATATCACTAATTTCTTTTCAAAATTTTGCAAGAATGTTATACAACCTGTCATTCAGAAACCAAGGAAGCTGAGGGAAGAAAATAATAGGGAATTATTAAACATCATATCTTCTGGTCTTTATATTCTAATGTATGTTATCGACCCAATGTTGGGTGAATCACAGAATTTGACTAAGAGTTCGTTTTCGTAGAGTTTATGGTGGAGTTCACATCTATATATTAATTTTTAGTCAAACCGTTGATGAGAGAGAAAAATGAATATTAATTTTTTAATCAGAAAGTAAGAGTTCATCAACGGTGCGATGAAAGATCAAATGTCCAAATGAGAACTCCTTCATAAACTCTACGAATAGGAACTCTTAAAGGACCTCAATCCTTCTAAGTGCGTTTAAAAGGACATACAGCATATTTCAAGGTAAAATAAAATGGTGTAAATAAGATGCATTTAAAATCTGGTTTTCAGGTCTCAAATGCATTTTAAACAACAATGAATCAATTAGTTGTTATCGAGTGCCAATAACCACTTCCTCTAAAAGCTTAAGCTGAAATACAATCCCCTTCGTGTTAAAGGTATGAGTGGAAGTCAGAAATCAGGACTTCATGCTCTGATATAATGTCAAGGATGGTTTGCCCTAAAACCTCAATTTTCACGAGTTAGTTCTATCAGTTTATTTAATTGTCAAGAATGAAAGTCCCTCCATTTCGCAATACAAGTCATTTAAATAATTTGTAAAATTAAGGAATTTATATATGAAACTCTATGTAAGTTACAAATAAAACTTAGAAGACATAAGAAGGATAAACTAGTAAAAGTGTTTGGCATATTTCATTAAAAACTCCGACCAGGTGATTTTCGTAATAGAAGAGACATCGAGATATTATGAAGTAAAAAAAATTTCTAACATGACTTTATTTTGAAATAGACATAATATATTTTAATAAATTTCAATTTTCTTTCAAAAATATACATATACACTAACAATCATTGAGATTTCAATTTTGCATGCCTACTACAAAATACATCTCTCTCTAGGACATAATTCCTTAGTCCTTGATGATGTAGACACAAATTTGCTGAATGGAAAACAAACTCCATAAGTTCCTTAGGTCGACTTTTTATTTTCTTAATCTATTTAAATAGAGGTTTTCAATTACCCTCATTTTACTCATTCTTATTACAAGTGATGTATATGTAAATGATATAAAAATATAATTACATCATTTTTATGATACTAAGAATGAGGATTTTAGGGGTTTTGAAATTCCATCAAAACATGTGTCATTTCAAAACTCCCCATATTTAAGCTAAAACATATTAAATGGAATTTCAAAATCCTCCACATGATATATTTTATAAATAAAACAAGCTAAAATCGAAGTATTTGAAATACCCTATACAAACATAACCTTAGGGTTGTCGGTCAGTATATTTCAAGTATATATAATATATCGAATCCAAGAGATATCATACTACATCGTCATAATTACCACCATCCATGTAGGATAATTTGTTAAACTAAAGTTTTGTTATCAGTATTGAGAAATGAAAATTAATATATATACATATGTACGTAATGTTACTCACTTGGCACTCCCTTCATTTGCATCATCAACAACCCTTAGTGGACGTTGCTTTTGCGGACGACTCTCTATCTGTAATCAATACAAAAGTCAATGTAACAAACAAAGCCTATTGCATATTATGAATCCACAAGCCAATTAAATTTTAAATTACCTTTGTCAAGTTGATATTCCTAAGAGCAAAAACCGCCAATGCCTTGAATAGTACACCAGGGCCTTCTTCTAAAGTGAAAACGATGCTCGTCTAGGAAAAATAGCAATATTCTTTTAGTGCAATTCCAGAAGGTGCATTGCCACCAAAGAAACTTATACCTTGTAGAGTCTTTGAGTTCCGGGAATCACGGGTTCTCTTGCAAGTATCAGAAAACGAGTAATATTGTCATCATCATCCTGCAGGGGCAAAGAATATTGATTGGTAAAAGATAGTTGCAGCCAACATCGGTAAAAGTAGCAATAATGAAACTCATTTCTAATATGAGCACCTAGCACATGCTTTTGAAACAAAGGACATGTTTTGGAAACTTGAAACCAGATATATACATGCATAAGAAACGACCGATTATTGTGACTTAGTTTCACAAGTTTGAGACAAACAACCTATCCACTTGTGGAGGACAAGGTTGTATAGATCAGAACCCCCTTTAAACCTCGCGGTGCATGAGCCTTAACAAGGTTACCATTCTCTCATAATTATGTATGGCATTCAAGGGTGTTTACGGAATTGAACATTGGTTAAGGTATAAACTCTCCTCTACTTAGGGGCTGTCTTAAGTAAAACCTGGTTTATGAAGCCCTCCTGCATGCTCACAAGGTGACATTTTGAAGTAAATTCTACACATTTCATCAATCCATAGAAATTTCTAAGAGAATATTTTCAAAAATTGCATAACCAATCAAACCCTTACATGGAGCGTCCCGTTACTTAGTGAGATAAAGAGATGGTTGTGATTTAGTCCTGGAAAATTTGAAAATAGTGCAAAAAGGATGCTTCACGGTGTGGTTGTTGAAGATACAAGAAGATATTCTTAAGACAAAAGGATTACATGACATTAAATAAGTGAAAGGCAAAGAGACATAAAGACCCTTGTGTGAAAAGACTTGGATACATGTTCAAAGATTCCCCCAACAAACCCGTCAAGGCCATGTACTGGAGCCATGTACTGGATAAGACGAAACAGTGAAATAGAACACATGCGAAGAGTAAAGCAACCAGCAAAGGGCGACCAAACTGCCGAGGAAGGACCTCTGACTGGCCCTTCCTCCCATTCGGCTCTTCTTTTGCCCATGTTCACCTGTTTCATATTCACACATTTTCGATCCCCTTCAAGCACCACCACGTGTAAAAAGATCTTAACCAACACAAGTCCAAGAAATGGCATAGCTATTACTGGACATTAAGAACCTTATAACGTTATATTTGTCATAATGAGTCATGTTAATAACATTGCCATTAAAATAGTATAATCACCTTGTTACGACCACATCAACCTTAACGGTTCTCCAACAGCCATATTTCGGGTACCTATATAGGCTCTACACCTCAGAGGAAAGGTAACACATTCTTTAACTTACAAGCTCCTACATTTTTTTTTCTTAAGATGACTCTTCATCCAAGACGTAGGCATCGAAGAGTGTTAACCAAATCCCCAGCAGCCCTTGACGCTCATTGTCTCCTCCCGTGTAGCTCACTCAAGGCGGATCAAAGCAAATCGTCTAAGAGCAACTCAAATGTTCAAAATCGAAGTTGGTAGAACGCGGAAGGATCTTCAATGAATATTCTTAGGGAATCCAATGATGCATTTTTCAGCTACAACAGTTCTCTCAAACTATTTGTTTACTGAGACTCGGAATCTTCCAGAATTGTAAAAAGCAACTAATGGGAAATCAGTCAGAAATGTCAAAAAGAAAATTATCTTTTTACATCTCCAAATCTGGTTAAGTATGAGGAACGAAAAAACAACTCGATCTGCTTCATATTTCCTTTCCAGATAGTTGTTAAACTATTGCTAAAGGAGGACAAATTTTCTAGATAAAAGCTTGATTGAATTGAGGTTCATACTCCAAGCTAGAACACTAACGATAAATCACAAAGCAAGAAACACAAAGTTCTGTATAGTAAGAAAGCCACATCATTGACAAAAAATGACTGGATAAAGATGTTCAACAATTCCATTTCCGTAGCGGCTAGAAAGAGACACTAGCTTCCGTCGTCTTTTCAACTCTGATAATTTCTGATGCACTTCCTTTTCTACTGAATATATTGATATATTGATAGTATATCATATAAATATATAAAGACTCAAGTGAAAAATGACCCAATTTTACCTTGAAAAGTTACTATTCACACAATAAAACTTTTTGGGCCATTTTTGTAATTTTCCAAGTTTAACAAGATTCTTCCTATTTTGTCATTTTCTTATATTTTTCTCATTTTCTTTCATTTTGTACTATCTATAATAATTGAATTATTGATAATACAAATATTTGCAATCATATAAATATTTTAATGTTTAAACGTTAAAGTATGAATGATATTTTTTTGCCTTGAAAAGTTACTGTTTGTAGAACACTCATTTATCCCACATCGAAAGTTTTAGAGAATGTGAAAAGTTACCATTCGTAGAAAACTCATTTATCTCATATAGAAAGTTTAGAGAATATGGAAAGTTCCTGTATACAGAAAACTCATTTATCTCACACTTTAATTTTATAAAACTCTATTTAAAACATATAAATTTTATTTTGTAAGCTCGTGCGCATCCACAGGTAAAATGGTAGTATACATAACAGACAAAGTACATTAACAATAGGATTCTTTCGGATCATCATTCGTTTCTGACGGGCACTGTTCTATATATACTATGATACTATCCAATTCTTTTTTATTTTTTTTCATTTTCTTATCATTTACAATCGCAAATAAAATGAGTATGTTAAGTTGGGTGCAAGTATCAGTTTTACTTTTATAAACAGACACCTGGATTACCATATATGACATGTATAAATTGAAGCAAAAATATTACCTGGATTCTCTCTGCAAGAATGTCAAGCCCATAGATCTCTGCAGCTCGTTCACTTGCAATTGCTCCAGTGTCTTTCATGCAACTTGCAGATACAATCTATCGGACATATTCTAACTATCATAAGCAACTAGAACCTCACACTTACAGTTGGATCAAATCCAAGAAGTCTACAAATTACCTGAGCAGCACCAGCAGTGTCATCCGCATTAATTCTGGTAAGACCTAACCTGCTGAGTGTCATCTCACACTGAGAAAGAGCCTGCGACATAAACATCAAGCATATCTTTAGACTGATTTCATTAATCAATATGCTAACCATTTCATACATTATTAATAAGTTCACATCGTGTGCAAAAATATGAATATAGGTAAGAATGAAATGGCAGACCTGAGGATGACTCAAAACATGACTGAGCTCTTCCACTCTTACACCAGGCAATCCTAGAAGGCAATGGTTCACTTGCAACTGAACCTCTCCCACTATGTGAAGCCTATGGCGAAGAAGTAAGTCATAATTACGGTGAATGCTTCCACCAACAGAATTCTCAATCGGAAGAACTGCTTTATCCACTAACCACAATTCAACTGCCTGTGATATCGGTATCAAAATTTTCATTTGTCACATAAAAATCAAAATTTGATGACTATGGCTCACGTAAAGTTATCTAACCTTAAATGCAGCTTCAAACTGATCACATGGGACAGTCTCACACTTTGGATATGCTTTTAATGCTGCAGCCTCACTATATGCCCCCGGTATTCCCTACATTTAACACTATAAACATAAACAATATAATAGCAGAAATGATCTCGATCATTGCAAGCAAAACCATAATCTAGTATACCTGATAGGCGACCCTCACTTTTGAACCTCCAATGGGAGACGAAGAGAGATCAGATGCCAAAAGTGGTTCTGCAATTTATGGGTACAATACAGATTTTAACTTGTTGAAAAATGTGGAAAATAATAAACTGGTCATGAATATTGCTAATACAGCATATATAAACTAGGAAAGTGACTAAAAACAGAAAGCATCATTGTAAAATGAAAGCACAAAGTAGAAGACCTGATAGCATTAATTAAAGATCTGTTTTCATTAATTATGACCTAAAAAGCAAACAAAGTAAATATTACAGGTGTGAGATTGGTATATTCTCCAATTAAAAAACACGCAGAATTTGCAAGACATTTCTCAAAGATTCAAAACTTAATAACTTCTCATATTCAGTGTTCAAATGAATTTACCCTTCTATGCTTTTACAGATAACCAAAATGTCAAAATGTACATTATAATGATTCATAATGATGACAAATTTATAGTAAAATCTCACAAAATGTAAATTAAAACCAATGCAACTTCATAAGAACAGAAGATAAGACCTAATTCAGGCAACAAACTTTACCAACAATGGTAATATGTAAACAACAAACTATTCAGTTTAACCATATGACTCTCCAAATCATAATCATATCCAAAAGATTCAAATAAAACATTACAAATTCAATAACATTTTACTGAGTCAACTTACTAGGAAGACGGTTCAAATCCTTGTGAAAACCCAGGGATTGGGTATCCGGGGTTCCATCAATAGCCGTAGAAGACTCCATCTCAGGTGCATACGGCTTCTCATCCTCAACAGGAGTAATAGCTCTGTGAGCCAAAACCATCAAAGAGCAACATTCCCATTGGCGAGACCATTCAAAATCTCGTTTACTTTCATTCCTGGAAAAATTCAAACCAAACAAACAACGCCCATTCCCCAAATCTGAGACAACCGAAAGATAAGAAGGGATTTGAGCACAACCCCAGGTAGGTGAAGCCCTCAAAGACATGATTGGAACCAAACACAATGTAGAGTCTCACAAAAACCCAGATTCATAAGAAGGGTTGCTACTATTGAGAGTATTTGGGATCCACGCTATCGTTTGTCTAGGAGATGAAAGAGATTTAAGTAACGCGTGGGCCCACAAATTAGCTTTGTAGCTGAAATAGTGATTGAGAAACATAAATTAGTTCGATTATTTGGTAATGAGACTGAAAGTGGGCAAACAAAGTGATGAACAAGAAATTGACGGAGGAGAAGAAGAATAAGAAGAAGAATGGGTAGATGAGAAAGTGGTTTCGGCTGTACGCCTCCTTTATAGAGGGAGAAAAGATAAGACTTTCATGG
>JAYMTC010000422.1:0-12079 GCA_036897605.1 Melianthus villosus
ATTGAGTCGCAATAACTTTTGAATTTGTTTATTTAATCTATATATATTTTATCATTTTAATTATATATATTGACAAATCATTACCGAATCTGAATCCTTAATTTTTTAAAAATTGCTGAATCGACAAATCTGCGAATCCAAGTCATCAAATCTCGAATCCGAGTTCGTGCTTCATAGCTCATAAGCTAACCCCTTAAGACAAAAGTAGTTGTCATAAATTTCTTCTATCTATTAAGAGTCCTAATGTTGAAGCACTTTTACATCTCTATAATCCATTTTCTACATCAATTAGGTGTGGTAGAAGAAAATTATAGAGGAATATGATTTCTGTGATTTAACACACTTGATACAAGAATAATGTCTCATATTTATACTAAAGCTAGAGAGACCTTTAGGTTACCATCATAATACCCTATTATGCTGCTTGAATGCAAAATTCATAACTATTCATAAAGACCATTATAGTGGGTGCCATAGTAATAAGACTATTATAGTGGGTCTTTATATCATATTATTGATAGTAATGCAAAACATTCAATTTTATTATTTTAATTTAATTATTATTTCAAATATCTTCCCTTAATTAGAAAATTCATAAAAATTCTTCTGAACTCCAACTATGCTCGTAATCTTCGAAAATCTTCAAACTTGAGAGGCTTAGTGAAAATATATGCAACTTGATATTGAGTTTTCACATAATCCAACTTCACTTATTTCTTGACAATACAATCTCTAATGAAATGATACCTTGTATCTATATGCTTACTTCGTTCATAGAAAACTGAGTTCTTTGCAAGCTCTTGTGTTGATCTATTGCCAATGCAAATATTCGCACTCACATTTTGGACTAGGTGAGGTTCTTTTACCAGTCTCCTAAGCCAAATAGCATGACATGTGCAAGAGGTTGCATCGACATACTCAACTTCACAAGTAGAAAGTGTGATAATAACTTGTTTCTTAGAACTTCATCTAAAAGCACAATCTCCCACGCAAAATAAAAACCCAGTAGTATTTTGCGTCGGTGGGCCCACGGTGGTTATGTATTCTACCATCAACATCTCCCGCAAAATCACTCTCACAAAATCTCATTAGAATGATAATAGTGTAATCCAAAGTCAATTGTACCTTTTAAATAACGAAGAATCATCTTTGCAACTTTCATGTGAGTAGATGTAGGGGATTTCATAAATCGACTCACTACCCCAACCACATACAGGATATCAGGCTAAGTACTTGTCAAGTATCTCAAATTTCCCACAAAACTCTTGAAAATAGTAGGATATTTCTTCTCTCATTTATCAAACTTTGACAACTTCAACCCACTTTACATGGGTGTATTAATGAGATTGCAATTAAGCATTTTGAATTTCTTCAACACTTTTTTTGTATAGTTTTCTTGTGAGACAAAAATTCCACAATCCATTTGCTTCACTTTTAATCTCATGTAGTATGACATCAGTCTCATATCTGTTATCTCAAATTCACAAGAAATTACATTCTTGAAGTCTTCAAACAAATTTTGGTTATTTCAGGTGAAGATAAGGTTATCCACATAAAGGCAAACACGCAGACTATCATTATTATCAAAAGTTTTAGCATAAAGAGCATACTCATGTTGGCAACAAACAAATCAATGGTCTTGGAAATATTTGTCAATGCAACTATTCCATGCCTTTGGTGCTTGCTTCAATCCATACAACGCCTTCTTCAATTTCAACTTCTTCTCTTCTTTCCCTTCGACAACAAAACTCATTGACTATTCAACATAGACATCTTCTTCAAGATGACCATTTAAGAAGGCAGATTTTACATCAAGTTGGCATATTCTCCCACTCATTTGAGCGGTTATGAAAATAAGAAGACGAATTGTCTCCATACGGGAAACCGGTGCAAAAACTTCTTCATAATCAATCATATGTTTTTGTTTGTAGCCTTCAGCCACAAGTCTTGCTTTATATCTCTCTACCTTTCCTTTGATGTTTTCTTAGTTTTGAACACCCATTTGACTCAAATTGCTTCATGGTCCTTAGGAAGACATGATAGCTCTCAAGTGTTGTTCTTCTCAATGTCTTTGATCTATTCTTCCATGACTTGTCTCCACCTTTTGTCTTTCATTGCATCATCAAAGTTCAAAGGTTCACTATCGACAAAAAGACAAAACAAATCATTTATAATTTCAGTTTCGTCATATAATTCTTGAATGCTTCTCTTTCTTCTTGGACTTTCACTTGAATCCCTTCGAAAGATGATGAGGCTTCATGAGTGGAAGGAGTTGGTGAATGGTGTCAATGCTTCTTGATCACTTTCTTCAAAGTATAGAAATAAATCATAGGTGCCTTATGTGATTTCCGCCAAACTTACGGGTCACAGTTGAGGTCGCAATTGTCCTGAATAGCGCACATCACTAACTCACGCTGGGTACACGTCATTTATTCGAACCTTTCCAAGGCCACTAAAACTGCCTTAGTTGGATCCGAATAAATTTGGGAGAAACTCACCCTAGAGGTTGAACATGTTCGAGACTCCACCTCATTTATTTTGAAAGGGTAATAAGAAAAACTCACACGAGACTTCATCAGAAGTCCAAATAACCAGAGATTCTGATTTTAATTATCTTTCTGGGTTCGGAGGAATGTGTACGGAAATGGAAGGTGTTTGGCACATCGATCCTCCCAAGTATAAACTTGGCCTCCACTAAGTTTATTTCTTGAACACGGTTGACCATAAGTTTGTTTATCAAAGTTCTAAATGCATGTTAATGTAACAAGCAAGGCCCTTGATTTTAGGTGACCATGTGAGGTAATAAGATAATCACTCAAATCCAATTTTTGTTAATTGTGTGAGGTGATCAACTAGCATAAGTGGTCATCTTGGGTCAACTTAAGCAAGAGGGGTTCATGCATACTAAATCCTACACTTGGTACCTAAACATGCATAGGTATTTGATGGGGTTCATGTTTCACTAATATTAGGGTTTGGCTTATACAAACATGCATAGGATTTTTTTAAACTAGGAAATCAATTAAATCTCTATTAATTATAATTGTTACAACAATTGACAATAATTAAAATCTACTAATAACACCTAGTTTTTCCGACCTATCTCCATCATGGTGGTTCCCCCACACCATAGAATTCATCTATTGCACACTCAACAAACACATTGGAGGCACAAGATAATCATAAACACAAGTAAACATGCAAGTGTTGAACATTGACAAAAATAGTTAAGTATTAGCCAAATTCCTGCAAGATAAAGACGATTTGTAATCAACAAATGTCTTATAAAACAGATATTCAGGATCTATAAAAATTCTAGAGTCTTATTCAATCAATCCTCTTCAACTCTTGTTTATAGACCCAAGACTAAAAATGAGTTTAAGATTGCCAAAATAATTTATCAAATTCATATAGTTAGATTAAAGTATCTGGATCTCAAAAATCATAACTAAATGCTCAAAAATCATTTGGACTTAATTCTAATGCTCATAGGCTCTCAAGACATCCAACTTTCAGGGGGGGAAATCATATATAAGTTCAAAAGACCGTTTCTTATACATGCAAAAATTATTTTACTTCGGTTTACCACAACCTGACTAGTTTATACAACCTGAATATCGACTCTGGTAAACCATTCGAAACTCACTCCAAACAACAGAGGAAAAATTAATATAAAAACTCATAGACAATCCTCATGATCTGGGGGGAACATCTTATTTCTGATATCAAAAATTCAATTTGGACATCTCAATATCCAAAATAAATCGACAAGAAAACTCTTTTGTTTCAAACAGTTTTGCAACACTTTCTTGTAAAAATCACCAAAAAAATGTAAACAGCTTCAAATTCTATATGAAAACAAAGATACGATATCCACGTCTGGTCTGTGCTGAGCAAATGTTACATTTGCAAAAAATTAGTCTTTTTCAGAATTCGAACCCAGTCTCCCAAATCTCGAACAAGTGCCTTCTCCATTGTGTTGTATTAGATACCTGAACATTTATAACTTTCAAAACACTCTAATTTGAATTTTAATCTCTCATTCAGCCAAGATTGCGAGTTTACTTCATCTTTTACCAACCAAACGTTTTATTTCTCACCATCGGGAACCGATGACGTCTTCTGCTAGGTGGCACAGAATCAGGTGCCTACACATTCTTCCTCCCAATTTCACGTATCTTCTTCATCAAACTCCACATCCTGACTAATAATAATTTTGTCATTTCTTGGATGGTACAATCTTTATATTTTTAAGCTTGCGTCTTAGCCAATAAACACATGCTTGACACTTCGATGATCATGGTTGGATCCATTGGTCGGGTACATGAGCATATGCAATTCTTCCAAAGACTCGCAAAAGATTAACATTTGGCTTTATTACGCTTCATGTCTCTTGTAGTGTTTGATCTTGGACATTCTCTGTTAGAGAGCGGTTGAACAAGTAAACTGCACATGCAAAAACTTCGGCCCAAAATTCCTTGGGCATATTTTTTGCCTTCAACATACATCTAGCCATATAAAAGCACAGTTCTATTTTTTTATCTCTCCTACACCATTTTGTTAGGGGGATCAAGGAACAGTTAGAGGGCGACGAATCCTATGTGATTCACAAAAATCGTTAAATTTTTTTTTATGTGAATTTGACACCTTTTCAGATTTTAGAGATTTGATTACATAATCAGTCTCTTTTTCCATAAGAGGTTTAAAATTTTTAAAATCTGCAAATTCCTCAGATTATTGTTTTATGAAATAGACCTAAGTTTTCTTACTATAATCATTAATAAAAAATAAAAAATATTTATTTTTACCGAATGATGGAGATTGATTGGGCCACAAACATCCATGTTAACTAGTTGGAGAGGCTCATTTGCTCTTGAATTGGATTCTTTACGAAACCTTCTTCTTACATGTTTTCCAAGAATACATGTTTCACACAATTTATTGGGATGATTAATGGATAACATCAATTTCACCATCTTATCATCTCCTAAGATCTCGAGTATTCCAAAGTTCAAGTGCCCAAATTTTATGTCAACACTACGATTCGTCTTTTATGCTAGCCTTCAAGAAATTTGTTTCATTGGTCTTGATGTTCAAAGTAATCATTTTGTTCTTGACATAAACATTTTGGCAATCAAATTAGAATTTTGATCTCTAAGTCATAGACAACAATCGTTCATGTAAATTTCATATCCATTTTCAATCAGTTGTCACAAACTCGAAATATTGTTTTTCAATCAGTTGTTCCAAACTCAAAATATTGTTTTCCAATTTAAGAACATAATAAATATCGGTGATTAATTGTGAGCACCATCTTTCAAAGAAATTTAAATTGTATATTTTCTTTGGATTTGCACATTGGAAGCATCTCCAAAAGAAAAATTCATTTTCACCTTCTTGTCAAGCTCGACAAATTTCTCTTTACATCCACACATGTAATTGTTTGCTCCATTATCAAGATACCATGAGAATTTATCATTTTTCTCACTATTATTGAGGGATAGCAACAAGATTGACTCTTCAACTTCTTACTTACCGTAAAGAAAATTGGCCTTCTCTTCAACATTATTTCTACACTCCCAAGAGTAATGACCATATTTGTGATAATTAAAACATTGAACATTAGATTTTTCGTACTTCCTTTAATATGTTCTTTCATAATTGTATCTACCTCTTCTACGACCTCAAGTGGGTTGATGATTCCTTTCACCATTGTTAAAATTGAAAGAATCTCATCTTCCTTTTTTGCCTTAGCAACGACCACGTCATCTTCCACATCCACGTCATCTTTCGATCATTTCTCCTAAATTGTCGTTCAAAGAAACTTTGGCTTTTAGGACTTGCTCTAAAGGCTCATCATGTTTTCTCATGAATCTTTCTTCATAAGCTTGAAGAGAATCCATTAATTGGACATTGAGTCTAAGATCATTTAATTCTTCAATTACACAAACCACATAATAAAACTTTGTAGTCAATGAACGAATGAACTTTTTATATCACACGAACATCTTCCATATTTTCTCCATAACGTTTCAATCGTAAAGATTCAAATTCTTCTCGTAGAGTTTGTAGTCACACATTCTTCATTTTGTCAACGCCTTCAAAATATGTCTTTAAATGTCTCAAGCATTTTTAGAGGTAATTGCATTCGAGACGGCCAAAATCCATCTTTGAAAGTCTAAAATCCGTCTATAAAAGTCTTCAGAAACGAAAAACTGACAGGTCATCACTGAAAACTCCATAATAGCAAACCGTCTTAACACAACCTTCAAGTTCCGTCTCTAAAGGCTTTCAAAGACGGAAAATTGGTCGTCTTCAGAAACGGAAAATTGTCTTTGAAGACCTTCAAAAATGAAAAATTGTCTCTAAAATCTCTGAATACCTTCAGAAACGAAAAATTAGCCGTCTCTAAAGACTTTCAGGGACGAAAAATTGACCGTCTCATAAACTCCTTAAAAATGAACTTTTAATCAAACTAAAACTCAGTTTAAAAATATCTAAAGACATTTTTTTTTTCTCAAAATGTGTTCTCAGATCCTTTTCGATGATATATTTTTGAAAAAAAAAAAATAAGACATAACATTAAATAAGACAAACTACCAAAATAAAATATTGCATTTCCTTTGCATATCCAAAAATTACATTCCTAAAGTAGTAAAACAACAAAAATAAATTGTGATAAAATAAAAATCATGTCCGAAGAATGGCACCACCTGCATTGGTTTTCTCCATAGAAGCATGAAAGCAACTGGAAGTATTGCAAATTCTTTTGGAATATTTCTCGTAAGAAGCTGAGGCAAGATATAGAGTACCACTGCCGTTCAGAACTACAAAAATTTCTTCACAGGTGTCAGTGAATTGGTGTACGTGATCCTGGGGGAAATGTCTGAAGCCATACTTCCACCTGTAGAAAAAGTTCCACAAACAGTATAGTTATGTTCTATCAACAAAATAGCAGTTGGCAATTGATGTATCTATTACTATATTCCTCTATTCTTCACCTTTCATCCTCGAAAAATAGTTCAAATATTTACTTTATGTATCAAAGTACTCCAGGTAGAATCCCATAAAATACAAGAAAGAATCTAGTGAATTTATAAGCACCACCCCATAAAACTTGTCTGTATCACAACAAAAGACTCCATAAACATATTTAAAAGTTGGTAATGCCAGAGACTCAACAGTTTGGACTGAGAAATAAAATAAAATAAATAGTGATAAGATTATAATACATGGATTGGTGGTCCAGTAAATACCTTAATTGTGTATCTGACATAACCTGGTTTTCTAGATTAACCAAAGGAACCTGCCTAGTCGTCCATCCTTTTTACTTTTCCTTGTTTAGCATTTGAAGCATAATGAACCTGTTAAATAAGGTAATCACCACAACACAGATATAGAACTAAAATTGAAACAAGGTAATCACCACACAGAATAAAGCACACTTTTAGTACTTAAGAGCAAGAAAAACAAAAGGAAAGAAGAAGATGAAGGACCTCCGCACAAAACCTCATGGAGGGCGACAAAGAACAGAAGGAAAACAAAGGAGACAATGACAATTTTATTTCTTATAAAAGGCTCATATTTTTCTCAAAATGTTTCCTATTACTTGCTAAGAAAAAACAAACCAAATTTGTTCTGGTTTTGTTTATCAAAATTTCAATATTTTCTGTTATAGTCTAATATTATTTTCCTGAAACTTTGTAGGAAAATAAAAACAAATTCTTCAGCATGTAGACTGATTGCATAATTACTTGTTTCTAGATAGAGATTGTCTTTTCAATTAGCCAATACAGCTGGCCAGGGGTGAGCATTGGGTTAAACAAATAACCTAAATTAAGAAATATTAAACAAAATCATTCTTTATCGTATAAATGTTCCTTATCATTTAGTTTAAATTAGCTAATATGGTTACGTGAATGCTAAGAGGAAGATCAGGTAGACACACCATCTTGTTGGAAATGGAAAACCAACCTGATGACCATGGCGTATCCCAAGCTTAAACAGACCAATTGTAAGTGCCTTTGTGTCCGGATAATGGGAATCCTCATCATATTCGCCTTGTGTCACATGCAAATCAGGAAAAAGACTCTTCAAGTAATCATGAATTTCCTGCTTGAGAGATGCAACTATAAGCATATTTCATCAATTCACCAAGAGACAAAAAAATGAGGAAAACATTACCAGCTCTGGTCAAATCTCAGAGACATCGTATTGTTAAAATTTGTAATAATCGTACAGAAAGATTCATCAAAACAGAAAATGTCAAAGTTTAAGAGGCAGATAGCAACATCAACATAAAAGCAGGTGGGATTGTAATAGGCAGATACTTCATCCATTGTGTGAACACAATCATCATAACACTATAGATACTAATGTTGCAAGGATCAGTAACAAACAAAACACAAAAGAGAGGGGAATTTTTCACTTATCCAATGTGTAAAAAGATTTTATCCATGGTTACTAAATCTCATGTATGTACTGAGCATATATGCCAAACAGTAGTAAAAAATCCTCGCAATTCACATGTTACACCATAGGCCATACATTGTCGAACCATATACATATATCTTCTCGTGTTCTTATTATCCAACAATAAGCACCAGAGAGTAACTGGAATACAGATTAAGTTACCTACCTGATCTCCGTCTGACACTGATCATATGTCATTCATCCTCCAGTCTACAATTGAAAACAACGTTACTATTTTATCAAAACATCCAGCATAATGGCATTTGCAATTCAGCAACAACAAAGAACTTCATAATAAATAAACAGTACTGACCATAGCTACTACTATTAGTAATAATATCTTCAACAATCATTACAAATCAACCAAAAACACATTCTAACGAATAAAAATCACGAGAATGCCAAACAAAAAAGGACTGATTATGTCCACTTCAATAAACATCAATTACGATTAACTAATTCCAAAGGAAAAAGGTAAATAAATGTAAACAAGTGGAGCTAAGATTGTAGCTATACATACGTGGATAACAAAGCATTTAAAATCATCGACAAATGCAATAGACAAAATCAAATCGAGATCATACATAGTTATGACATATAAAGATAAAAGGGAGAGAATAAGAATATATATTGTAAGTCGAAGCAAACACTTAATGTGTAGATTATGCTCTATACATTGAATAAGCAAACACTAACATATCTAATTCATAATACCGAGCTACAACCAGGACTAACAAAACTATCTACAATTTTGTTATGCCTAATTTTGCACGCTTTACCGCAACAAAATACGAGTCACAATAATATAGTGGTTTTAAAAGTAAGAGTATCGTCTCCATTGGGAAAGTTTAATCAAGTACCAAAAACGTAATTATTCCTAATATTTAGAGATCAATTTTATGAAATGAATTTATAAATTTCAAGAACTCAAATAAAAGAATTCGAGAAATCAAGAAACAATTAGATAAAAGACGAGAAAAATATTAGATTGCAATCAAGGAAATAAAGTCGAGGAATTATGTTTCATTATCTAGTTCTTATAGAGATAATCAATTCATTGGAAGACAATTTTGTTATTTCTAACATTCTCGAATTAAATAAAGACAGTTTCGAAAATATATAGTTTCCTGTTGAGACAACTATGAGTGTAAAGATTATTTAGTAGCTACCACTTTCGTGATCGAACGCCTAACTAGTATTTACCTTTTGAGTACAAGAAACTTAAAAAAATTATTGTCTCGCAGAATTAGCCTTTATGTCTATACTACTAACATTTGTGTTTATTAACTATGATTTCTAGCATACTTCCTCTTTCGATCCTTCATAAACTAGTGCAAATCACTATTCTTAATTGTCATTAAGAGCATGCATTAAGTTTGGGTTAATAAATTGTCTAAACAAGATTTCATCTTCCAATAAATCAATTATTCCACAAGAACTTAGAACGACCACATCATAATCCCTAGAAAGAGAGATTTAGCTACTCATGATCATAGAAACAATCAAGAATAATTTATAAGTCATCACTACCAAGAAAACTAAATAATAAAAAGTAAAGACAATTGATGAAAGGAAAAACCAAAGTTGTATTAAACCAATCTTGAATCAAGATTTAATCCGCTACAAATTATTGAATTTCAATCCAAGAACAAGAAAAGACTGGAAACTAGTACTATCTATCATCCCGGGTCTGTCTGCTAAGTAGGTTATAAGTTTGTATTTATATTTAATCATAATTTAAGGTGCGTTGCGTCTGTATGGCCAAATCCCGATGGCCTGAATCGCAGGTCTCACGACGTGAGGAGATGTCAAACAACGTTAGTTCTTGACATAATTGTATTTGTTTATCTTTTTCTTTTAGATATCCTTTATCATTTTATTTTAATTCCTTTTTTATTATTTCTTCGTCGAATTCCTCGCAACTAGAGAAATCAATTTACATGTCAGAATCAATCCGAAACAATTAAAAAAACTCTAATAATTACTCAACTTATACCAAAACAAAGTAGAATAAGTTGTAAAACATCCAGAAAATATAGTCAAATTAACGTCTATCATTTAACTCTTAATGATTAAGTGAATCGGTTTTTTGTATTTATTTAATACTAATAATTGATAAATATATTAATCAAATTAAAATAAATATAATCAAATTTTATTATTTATTTTTATAGTTATTACATGATTATGTTTTTTCGTTAATTATATTTACATATCTTCAAAATATCTAAACAAAATTTGTGTTTCATTGCGTTAACTACATATGAATTTATTAGTCTTTTAAATTGGATGATTTGAATTATCCTTAAAATAAAATAGTACAATTTAATATTGACAAATTATTTTTACAGAAAAATAATGCGATAGTAAGATGTATTTTTCTTTTTTTTTTTGATAAATAAACCAACCGCAACAAATCTACAGATACGTTAGATCTACTTGTGATGTGTTACGTCTCGGAGAAAAAATCTTTTTTTTTTCCATAAGAAGAAATACTTGTGAAAATTAGCAATTATATAATATATTGTTTAAAATTAATGACATCGTCCAATTGCTTATAAATCGAAAAATTGAGGGAAAGTAAAAAATAAGGATAAGGGTTGGGTGACGGCGGATTGTTGTTTGGCATTATTGGCCGAAAGTGAAGCTCCATTATCGTTTTGTTTATCAACTTGATTCCTGTTTTTGTCATCCGTTTTGCTTAGGAGTGACGAAACGTTCATAATGGAGAAATGTAATACACTTTCTACATTAGCTAACGTTTTGTATTTTATTTATCTGAATAAAAAATATATTTTTTAAAATTATTTAAAATTGAATTCAAGCTGTCATCCCTTTATCTTCCTTTTAATTTAAGCTAATCATAGGTTTCATTTTTAAATTAAAACATATATTTTCCTTCATGTATGTTTTGGTTGAAGCTTTTTTCATTATAATGGTGGGAAGCCATCGTATCCTTCACAAATATAAAATTCTAGTACAACGATTTTGACTGGCTTATTTATTTATTTACTTATTTATTAAAGCTCTCTCCAAATTTAATTTACGATTTAAATTTATTCCCATAAAAAAAACAAGTAAATATTAAAGAATTTAACACACTCTCAAATTCGTATTCTAAATCCTAAAATTGAAAAAGTGGTGTAAATGAACTAAAATATGTGTCAACGATGAAGAAATTTCATTTAAAAGTCATCTCAAACATTTTCTTAGGTGCTTCTGATAGTATCTCCATTTATTTTAAATCAATTTTTCTATCTCTATGTTTTTTATATTTTAAAATTAATTATGTATTTTCAAAATATCAAATATTTTTTTTAAAATATTAGAAACTTAAACTATATATGTTGATTGTGAATTGAATATATTAAATAAATTTAATTTAGAATCAAAATATATTCCTCTAATTCATCTACAATTTAAAAGTGATGACAAATTTAGAACACATATAATAGCATAAAGTTAAATATCCTAGCATAAAGTGATAATAAATTAAGAACCGATTAACTTACAATTGACATCAATGACATGATAATTCAAGGATCTTCCGTGGATCTTTTTTACACGGGCTATCATTGCATTCTTCACTTCACTTAACTTATTGTAT
>JAYMTC010000423.1:0-12076 GCA_036897605.1 Melianthus villosus
CTAGTTTATTTATAAGATTTCTAAGTGCATGAATATGCAGCAAGCAATGCCCTTAATTTTATGTTAGCATGTGAGGTGATAAAGCAATCACTCAAGTCCATTTTTATTTAATCATGTGGTGTGATCTATCTAGCTTAAGTGGTCATCTGGGTCATCTTAAACATCTATGAGTTCATGCACTCGATCTTGAGCTTGGTACCTAACATGCATAGGATTTTATTGGATTCATGCTTACTAATCTTAGGCTGACTCACACAAGCATCCTTATGAGATTTTATACTAGAAGGCATTTAAATCTTTATTACATTATATTACAAAAAATAAACCGACAGAACAATCGGTATCCAATGAAAACACAACAATGGCTGACCGAACAACCGACAACCAAAAAATAAAATAGTAAACCCTAATCGGATCTAGATCTTCCAACCTATCTCCGTCATGATGGTTCCCCACACCATAAAATTCTTCCCTTACACACTCAACAAACAAATTAGATTAACAAAGAAATCACGGGCATAAGTGTTCATATTCAGATTCTGTAAAAAATCGTAAACAGTATTTGAACAATTCTCTGCAACTTTGATTTAATGACCTAAAGCCAAAAATTAGATTAAATCAGCCAAAAGAATTTGTTAAAATTGATCGGGTGGATTAAGATGCGTGAGTTCTAAAAACATATGGATACAAAGTCAAAGCCCACGGCTTAAGAAGACATTTATCTTTTCATAAAAAAGACTAAACTAATCATTAAACTAGGTTAACATGCATGCCAAAATGTTTTATCACAGACTACACTAATTTGTGTGATTCGCCGCATGAATATCAGTCATTTTTAAAATATTCGAAATATCTTCTAAAACTTAGAGCAAAAATTACAAGAAAAATTCTAAAGAGAATTTTGAAATCTAAGGAACATAAGTTCTCTTGAGACCAAAATCCAAATCGGCCGTCTCAAAGCTCTAATAAATCAGTCAAATAAACAATTCAGATTCAGACTATTCTACAACACTTTTCTTTATAAAAATCACCCACGGTTCATAAAAGATCAGAATTGAATGAAACAGAAGTAAAAAAAAATGTAAGACTTCAAGGTTTTTTAAACATGGTTTTGTGAGTCGAAATCATATATGTAGAACGAGATATGGTATTTTCAAATAAGCGCAGATGCAGATGAGAATATTTAGACAGTACTTATATCTTATGTTTGAGGTTCGAAAGATCTATCAAATATGTGAGAATCTTCTTGAAAGTTTTATAGAGGCTAACAATGACAAAGGTTTCGCCAATGTAAAAATTTCATGATTTTATCAATCACTATGAATTATATAAAAATTGTGCTCTAAACTATAACATAAAACAATAAACCAATACATAATGACAGATTCTCAGAATTGGTTCCCGCAAATCCTTGCTTGAACTTGATAGACGGAAAATACACATTCAATCTTGAATGAATAAAGGGTAAGATCATTCAAGATACCTAAAGATTTCTCACAAATCTTTCATATTTTTCTGTCTAATCTTTCGATTGTTTTTCTGAATTCTCACTGGGTTTTACTGATCTCTTATGAATTGAATTTCTCAATGGTTCATGAATTTATTTATAGGGGTTTGGGGATGAAAATTGCCTTTCGGATTAATACAAAAATTAATTTTGAAGATATATGAAAATATTTGCTTGGTACCGACCAGGCCAGAGTCGGTACCAATTTTGTGTCCTCTGTACCGACCTGCCTTGGTCGATTGGGACATCAAAATAGGGATTTTGATTAAAATCATTTCTTTTCGGATAAACTTACTAAGTACAAACCACATTTGGTCTGTACCGAGTATGTCTCCCATTTTAAAAATAGAGTACATATTCCAGTGTTCGAACCAGGGATCTCCCTTAAACTCAATGCTTAAACCATTGCGATAGCAATTTAAGTATTCGTTCATTTCCAAACCTTTTCTTTAAACAATCAAACTTTGCTTTCATTCATCCAAGACTACAATTTTCCTTTCATACTTATCAATCAATGTGTACTTTTTCTATCATCGGCAACCGGTAACATCGTTTGTCAGGTGGCACCAAATTAAGTGTCTACACTACTGAAGAATCAAAACAAGCCCGTGCACAGGCCCATTAGACCACACTGTCCCTGTTATAGATTTTGAAATGGCCCATCACATCTAGACATGTGCCAGGACGTTACGTGGCTCGGACGCGAGGCAGTGAAGTGTTACCGCCCTACACACTAGCCCGTATGCTAGGTTGTTAAACCCATGCAGATTTTGAAAACTTCCTTCATTTGATTGGCGCTGATTTTATACCGTCAAGGATCTTAATTATTCCATATTTCTACATTAATTCATGGTGATTATATACGGTCAAAGATCTACCCTATATTATATTTCCATTGAGGGAATTATTATAATATTTGTAAGTTGATTTTTCATTCATGACATTATAAATATGGCCTTAAATAACCTAGTTTCATTCAACCATGTAAAACTATAAGGTTCTTAGTGACAAAGTTCAGCGTAGTTCCTTTGGAGAATCATTAGCTTTTTATTTGTTTTTCTAGGAATTTGTAATCAAAGATGATTACAAGAGAAGGGCATGACAATCTTCGCTTCTCTCCAATTTGGTTTCATCTTATAATGTTTTTAATAATATGTTTTTCTCTTCTTCATCTACGAGAAACTAATTCCCGTTCTAGAGATTACAATGTAGTCTTTTGTTCTTACTTATAGATGAAGGGTTGTTTATGGTAACAAACTTATTTAGGATATCATGCAGTGCTTAATTCTCATTGGTAGAGATTGACAACCTCTTACTTGAATAAGTTATGATAGACATGGATAATTAATCTTTAAATCTGTTTTAATTACTAGTAAATGATTGACAACCTTTTACTAGCTCTGATTATCTTATGAAGGACCTAACCAGAGAGTAAGGTAACGTGACCTTGGTTTATCCACTCAATGCTACTGACTGTTAACTCAAGTAGTATTGGTAAGGCTAGCAACATCTTAAATTTCCATAAGACCATTAATGACTTTTCCTAATTAATATTTGTCATTTGTTTGAAAATTAGTAATTAGGTGAATAATATGGTGGATCCTAACGAAGAACGCATAAATATCTGTAAGAAAATTTCATTTAGTTATTGTAAGTTAGTTTTCATAAATTCCACATACCATAAGTTTGGCAACTGATGAAATTCTAATATCTAGATTCTGATTATTGATTATTCATACTTGTTTATTGTTTTCTTTTTTTATTCGTTTATAAAACTCTTCAAGATATCCTTATTCTATTCTTCTTATATTCTTCTTTAAGAAAAGTCATATTTGTAGGTTGATATTCCTTTCCTATATAGGCGATGCTCTAGTTCTATATTAACAAATATGAATTGGTTTTACATTGTAAATCTCTAGTTTTTCTGTGGGAGAACCATATATATTTTTCTAACAAAAATTTAATTCTCATGCATTCTTGAACAATTCAACAATTGTGAATGAGATGATTTCATTGTGATTTTCGTCCAGGCCTAGAGAATTCGAGCATGAAATAATACGATGAGAGGAAAAAATAATAAATAAATAAGTAAAAATGAAGTAGAACAGATTCGAAGATCCAAGTATCCAAATATGTTAAATTGAATGCTTGAATTCCAACATATTTATTAAAATCTTGATAATTAAAAGATATTGATGTATGTTGTAACACGAGTTTTATATATTAAGTGGGTTATAGGCTTGTATGTGAACAAGTCATTGTTATTGATAATAGGAACGACCAAAACTAAGGCATAATTAACTGGTCACTCTTATTTTCTCTTGTGCACATATAAGTTCAATACGGATCACACATTGTTCACGTTTGATTCATTGAGCTTGTCGGAGTCAGACACCTTCATGTCCATAATTATGGGTTTGGCAGCAGCAATGTCTATAGGGATCAACTTCACATCACCGGTGTTCTGTTCTGGCTTTGATTCGATTTTCTTCTTTCCATCTTTGTATATGAGGTACAAGATCATCTGTGCAATTCCAAATAGGAACCCCAACACATTTGGTAACTGATAATAAACAACAAAACACGGATATTCATATAAGTATCCTAGGTCTTTGTTTAGATTGGCCTAGAACAAATCTTATGTGAATGAGAAGATAAAATTCCGACTTACTGAGATGTAGAAATCCCTAATAAGAAAACCGTATAAGAACCACATGATGGCACAGAGAGTGAGGAAGAGTGAGAGGAAGAATGGCATGTACTCCACACTTTTTGTTCTTATAACTTGCCTCTGCATCAATATTGTGATAAGGGTCGGAATAACATATTAGATGAAATTTTGAGATGAAATTGCTTCAGATTCAGAAGCATACCATGATACTCAATGGAGCAGCAAATACTGCTAAATTATAAATTGCACACATCCATCCAACGGCTGTCACACGCTCAGGTCCATTCAAAAGAAATGTTGTTAATGCCATCATCACCCCAAAGGATCCATTAGACAGCAGGACTAACTTCAGTGTGGATATCTGTACATGTAAACCTTTTAGTTCATGGTTGCACTTCTATGTAAGACTTAATTTTCTCAGTATTTAATTTTTTAACTTACCATAAAATTCTAGGATCAGTTTCTTTTCGCAGAAATTGTTCTTTTAGAAAACGTTTTTCTTGAAAATGGTTTTCTAAGGAAAATAAAGTTTTTTTCGTCAATTTTGTTGTGTTTGGTTGAAACTTTTGAAAATAAAAAATCGTCAATTAAAATTCAACAAGTTATTGGATTAGTTAGATTTTTAAGTCATAACATCATATTATAATTCAATATAGACGCATGAAGTTGATAGAATAATTTTAATAAGTATATTTGAAATTTAAAAAAATTAAAATATTTGTTGTATTTTTTAAAATTGTTTTAAACAAATAATATGTTTTTTTAATATAAATTCACAAAAAATTAATTTAGAAAAATTAATATATTTATTATATTTTTAATAATTAACTATAAATTATAAATAAGATCTACATTTTATAGTATAATAAATTCACAAAAATATAATTTGAAAGTTTAAATTTTCGTTTGAATATATTAAACTAAAATTTGAAGGGATATGTAAGTTATGAAAAATGATTTCCTCTTAAATAGTTAGGAAAATATTTTCTATCATTTAGGAAGAACCAATTCCAAATGAAAAATGTTTTTCCATCAAAACAAACGCAAAAAATTCAAAATTTTAGAAAATATTTTCCAGAAAGACATTTTCCGCCTAAATAAATAAACGGGTTGTAAATTCAATACCAAGTACTGGACTACTTTAAGATAGGGAGAGATGCACCTTGGCTGCCTTTGTTGCATATATGACATAAAAAATTAGGTATGCAACTTCTATAATGCAACCAATAGCATTGATACTGATGATCATCTCTGCATGAGTTTTGAGAACACCATAATACAGCAACAAAGTGGCACTTGAAAGTGCGACGACATATGGTAAGCATTGATACCCTTCTGCGGATTTCTTTTTGTATATTTTGTAAAATGTTGGCCTGTTTGCAAATCAAAATTCCATATCAGAAACAAAATATCATGGCTATGTTCATGAAACAACACAAATTTATTTTTTTTGTAACTTACCCGGGTGCCAAGAAAACCAAAAATGACACAATGTTACCTGCAAATGAACAACAATATTAGGAGATTTCTAAAGTAAACATTGTTGTAAGTATGTGGATAATAAGCAAACCTAAGAGGCCAAATAAGAAGGCCAGCTCCTTGACAGTTAAGAGTGCCATTTCAATAAGAGGATCTGGTTTCTTTAGTGTTGAAGCTCCTAGAAGGAATATGAGGGTTTGTCCTACCAAGAACTTGAAACAAACTGCACTCTCTTTAAGGATATATAACATAAAATCTAGGGTTAGGCTAACGTGATAAACATGCGCTGTAATGTTCGGTATAGCTTTAGTTTGATAGTTGAGCTAAGGGACAGGCCTCTTGCATTTCTGTCTTTTGTTAGAAATGGCATGTTTTCCTGCCAAACTAAATAAAACTTAACCAGGAAATTTCATAGACACTATTGCATGGTTAGAGAAAAATCCAATACTTGGCATGGTGAATTTGTGGGTGAAAGATTGCTTAATCAGATTGGGATTTATTTGAAGGCCTCTCCTTTGGGAAGAAGATCGACAAGTTGGATTCATCTTTTCTTTTTCGTAAAAGAAAATATTAAACCTAACCAAATCTATTGCATGAAGGAAGTAACATTGACATTAACTTTATGTGATAATTTTATGAGGTTTAAGTATGTTTGTATTCCGTATTTTAATTATCTTAGTTTATTTATTTATTTTGCCTACAAAATATATGTTTTGTAGAGGGTTTGAAATTCATGTTTTAGTTTAAGTTTAGCTGTTTTGATATCTTAAGAGTGTTTTGACATGTAAAACTCATCATAAAAATGTATAAAGACTCATGTGAAAAATGATTCAATATTACTTTTTTATGTCTTAAAAATTTACTATTCACACATTAAAAAATTTTGGGTCATTTTTAAAATTTTCTATCTTTAACAATATTTTTTCTATTTTGTCATCTTTAACCTACAATAATTGAATTATTAACGTAACAAATATTTGCGATCATATAAAAATTTTTATTGTTTATATATTGCAGTATGAATAATATTTATTTTCCTTCTAAAGTTATTGTTCACAGAAAACTCATTTATCTCACATAAAAAGTTTAGAGAATATGAGAAATAATGAAGTGTTATATAAAGGGGGAAAATGATGATAATCAATTCATAAAATTTTTGGCATTTTGGCTAAGATCAAGTTAGTATTTGTTTAATCAATTAAATCATATAATCATATAAATATATAAAGACTTAAGTGAAAAATGACTTAATTTTGTCTTGAAATTTATTATTCACACAATAAAACATCTTGGGTCATATTTTTTAATTTTCCATATTTAACAAGAATAAAATACTAAATAAATGGGGAGAATGACGTTAATCAATTTATACACTTATCCGCCTTTTGGCTAAGATAAAGTATAATATTTGTTCTATTAGTTAAATCGTATAATCATATCATATAATCATATAAATATGTAATGACTCAAGTAAAAAATGACTCAATTTTGCTTTAAAAGTTATTATACACCATGAAACTTTTTGGTCCATTTTTCTAATTTTCTATTTTTAACAAGATTTTTCCTATTTTATCATTTTGTTATACTTTTAACATTTTGTTTCATTTTCTACTATCAACAATAATTGAATTATTGATGTTACAAATATTCGAAATAATAAAATATTTTATATTTAAATATTGAAGTACAAATGATTTTTTTTGTTTTTGAAAAATTAAAGTTAACAGAAAACTCATTTATATTGAAAGTTTAGAGAATATGAGAAACAATAAAATACTATACAAAGTCGGAGAATAATATTAATTATTCATATAATTATATAATCATATAAATATATAGAGAGTCATGTTTTTAAAAATGACTAATTACTATTTACACAATAAAAATTTTTTGTTCATTTTTGTAATTTTACATCTTTAACTAAATTTTTTTTATTTTGTCATTTATTTATATTTTTTATATTTTCTTTCATTTTCTACTATTTACAATAATTGAGTTATTGATTTTATAAACATTTTCAATTATATAAATATTTTAATGTTTAAATCTTGAAGTATGAATGACATTTTTTTACCTTTAAAAGTTACTGTTAAAAAAAAATTCATTTATCCCAAATCAAAAGTTTAGAGAATGTAAAAAGTTACTGTATAACAGAAACTTTGTATAAGAGAAATTCATTTATCTGACGTACTAATTTATAAAACTCTATTAAAATTTATAAATTTTATTTTGTAAGCTCGTAGATTTGTCGATCGTATAAACATTAAAGATCTCTTGTATAAACATTAAAGGTTAGAGTTAAATGTTCATAATTGAAGGAAAGGATTTAAGTGATAAATGTACTAAGGACAAAGGTTTAAACACTCATTGGTCATTTGACTATGATTTTTTGTTGATTCTAATTAATTTCTGTTTATAATGGCTATTTAGTATATTGCATGTTTAGTTTGACTGAGGTATTGATTTTTGTTTGCCTTTTAGTTGGTGCCGTTGTCATTAAGGTTGTGAATGTTTGTTAGTTTTTACCATTAACTTTAAGTATTATATACTATCTTATCCAAAAAAAAAATCACCCTCAATTGTCCGAGGTATATTTTTCTATTAATTAAGGTTTTCTATTTTACAAATTGTACATGTTAAATTTTTATTTCAAGGCACTTGTGAATCTAGACGAGTTTATATACTTGTTTAATATTATATTTGAGTAAGGTGAATCTCCATTAAAATTATATTTTTCAGGTAAATAATGAGAATCTCAATGTATAATCATTTCTTTAAATATAATTATATGTGTTTATTTGACATTGTGTTGGTAAGATAATCCTGTCATGGAGTTTTATATTTTAGACAAAAAATTAAGAATATCAATGTATCACCTCGTTCCAACACAATGTCAAACAAGCATCATATCGATATACATTATTGGGAAGAAATACAGTATATTTGGATATATTTGAGTACATACGCGAGGTAATGAAAACTCTTTGATGATCCAGATTGTAATGTCTGTCAAATTTATCGGCCACAATTGATGTCGAAATTGTCCTGAATGACGCGCATTACTAACCACGTTGAGTACATATTATTTATTCAGACATTTCATTGGCCACTAAAACTGCCTCGGTCGGATCCAAATAAAATCGATAGAACTCACCCTAGGGGGGTGAACATGTCGAGTCGCCACCTCATTTATTTTTGTAAAGGGTAATAAGGAAAATCCACACGGGACTTCATTGGAAGTCCAAAATAGTCAGAGATTCTGATTTTATTAATCTTTTCAGGGTTTGAATGAATGATTACATAAAAAAGGGGAATGTGTTAACCACCCAATCAGCCCAAATATAGACTTGGCCTCCACTCAGTTTGTGTTTTAAATACGGTTGACCATAATTTTGTTTATAAAAGTTCTAAATGCATGCTAATGTCATAATAAAGGCTCTTGATTTTAGGTTGACATGTTAAGTGATAAAACAATCACTCAAGTCCGGTTTTAGATAAGTATGTGAGGTGATTAACTAGCATAAGCGGTCATCTTGGGCCAACTTAGGCAATTTGGTACATGTCACTAAATCCTAGGTCCAATCCAACTAATCATGCATAGGTTTTTGCTTAGTGAGGTTCATGTTTTACTAATCATATGGATTGGTCTCACACAAACATACATGGGTTATTCCCTAAACTTGGAAAGAAATTAAATCTTTATGATTTACAATATATTAAAACTAATTACAATTTAGTAAACAATTAAAACCCTAATTGGTTCTGAGTCTTCCCAGCCTAGCTTCATCTTAGTGGTTCCCCCACACCATGACATCCATTGCACACTCAATTAACACAATAGAGCCACAAGATAAATATAAATAAGTAAATATGCAAGTGTTTAGCCATCAATAAAAAATGACAAGTAAATCAATTTCCAGCAAGGCATAACTGAATTGTAACCTAAAAATGACTTAGCAAATCAAGCCTTCAAGTTCTGTAGAAATTACAGAGTCTAATTCCATCAATTTTATTCAATTGTTCTTTAGTGTCCCGAGGTAAAAAATGACGTTTTGGTTGTCAAAATAATTAGCCAAATTAAGAAAGACATATTGGGGGTATCTCGACCATAAAATTTATAGATATTGTGTAAACATTATTTTAATCTGAAACCAATGCTCACAGATTCTTAAAACACATTACTTTTAAGAAAAAAAATATTAGGTAAGTCAAAGCGACAGTTGTGCATGCCTGCAAAAATATTCTAACTCATCCTACCTCAAACTGTTCAATTTATACAACTTAAAAACCTTCTATGACAAGCCATTCAAAACAAATACCAAACATCATAAAACAATTAAGGGAAACATCATAGATGCTCATTGACCTCTGTAGAACATTTTCATTCTAGAGAGCCTATTTATAAATTATCCATCTCAGGGCCCTAAATAATTCCATAAGAAAACGCTTATGTTTCAAACAGTTTTGAGATGTTTTCTTAGAAAATTCATCATGAAATGAAAAGTAATCCTCATTCCAAAATTATTTTCAAGTTATTTCATCGGACTCGGGTTGTTATGTTTATGGGTTGCTCCTCCAATCTTGACACACGAGCCTTCAGTTTGCAGATTTGTTCAATAGTATCACCATTATTAATGACTAATTAGTTGACTTCCTTAACTTTATTGGACAAGTTAGCTCTGTTTTCCTTTCCACCCTTTGGATTTGTTCGTCCATCTCATCCATGCTAGCAGTAACTTGTCCCATTATCCTCCCTATGTCACTGCCTTCTCCTTGATCGTTGCGCATATTCATCATTTTTACCATTGCTTTCAAGTCGGCTGCTAAATTCTGCATGAATATTTCAGTCATATTGTTATTCATATCAGTCATTGATTCCAATGTTGGGACCTTCATAAACAAGATAGGGCTCTCTGTACTCTTTACAATGAAGGCATGAAATGCTCTAATTTGACCTTGTAGCGCGTTTCAAACCTTGTAACCCAGGCTAAAAAAATATTTTTATGCTAAGGATATAGTTTATTTACAGATGAACCATTCCTTAAAAGAGAGCCTTTGGATACTCAAATAATTTGACTCTTTTTGTTGTATCTATGCATGTACAATGCATGATATGCATGTACAATGCATGATATGTAATAATTGTCTGAAAGTAATGCCTATTGATAAGAATTATCTCATTACTCTTAAATTGTGCCTTTGACGATCTTTGCAGTAAGGAGGTAATACCTACCTAGATTAAAATTAACCAATTACCCTGAGATATTTTTATCAAATCCAACTGGCCTATTCCATAGAATATACAAAGAATGGAATAGGACTTCTTTATTTTTTTAGGTCTTTTGTTTACATTATTTCGACACTATTGGGAATCATCAATGGTTGTTTCAACCCTCGGGTGATGAGATAATACTAACTCTTGACCAAAACTATTTACAAAATGGTTTTTCTCCTACTCCAAGGAGAAAAGGTTTTCAATGTCCTCAAATATGAGTATGTATAATGCCTATGGACAAGTATTAACTCATTACTCTTAGATACGTGCCTTCAGCCTCGTGAACACGGAGGTAATACTATCCTAGACAAAAAACTTTATATACCGAGTTTTCTTTAATAAAATCAATTGCCCCTATTACATGGGAAAGAATATGGTGTCTTTTATTTTTAGGTGATCTTTCATTCGCATCATTTCCCTACCACTGGGAATCATCAATGTGTAGACACCTGATTTTGTGCCACCTGACTTTTGGCCGTCAGCAGTTCCAGTTGTTGAATCCTGAGGCCAGCTACTAGTCTCAGTCCGAGCGGCTGAAGAAAAGGCCGAGTGGTTGAGGTAAGGCTGAGCAATTGAAGAAAAGGCCGAGCGGCTAAAGGAAAGGATGAGTGGTTGAAGTAAGGCCGAGCAGTCGAGGCTGAGAGGAAACCGAGTAGGCGAGGCCGAGCTAAAGAGTTCAAGTCGAAGTGAGGCCGAGGCCGAGTAGGCAAGGCTGAACTAAAGAGTTCCCGTCGAGGTCAGAGCTGAAGTGGCGAAGCCGAGTAGATGAGACCGAGCTGAAGAGTTCAAGTGAGGCCGAGGCAGGAGAAGGTAAGACCATGACCGTGTTGTTGAGGTTGAGCCGAGGTAAGGCCGAATGGTCAAGGCGGAACTGAGGAGGTAAGGCTGAGTGGCCGGGGTCGAGGACCCTTCAACCACTTTAGATTCCTTTCTATATTGACCTTAAGAAGTCGAGTACTGCTCAGTTCTTAGTTTTCTTATTTTTCGAGCACAGCTCGCGGACGAGCATAACTCATTGCTGAGCATTTTGGGTACTATTCGAGCGAAGCTCGGGTACCTGTCGAGTAATGGCTGAGAGGTGGTTGAGTAGGCACCAAGCCTTGGCCGAGCAATGCTCGGGTGCTGACCTGCAGATGCATGGCCT
>JAYMTC010000424.1:0-12068 GCA_036897605.1 Melianthus villosus
AAATATATTATAATTAATAAGAAATATAATATTGTAATTGTAATTGTAATATAACCCGCTACAAAAAAAGTCGGAAATGTTTATACTGTGCGAATTCGCTTTGTTATTTACAAATGCTCCTTTCTGGTTCTCAATTGTGTGAGCTTTCATCTTCCCATTTTCCGACGAGCTCTCGGTTGTAATTATACGATCATAAATATGGAATTCTAATTGGCGGAGTACGGTGCAGTATTTGGGGAAGTGTTCGGATGGGATCGGCGATGGAGTGGGGGACGGTGCAGCATCTGGATCTGAGTCATGTAAGTCGGGGTCTTAAACCCTTGCAGCCTCATGCTGCCGCATTTCATCCCAATCAGGCTCTCGTAGCTGTTGCTGTTGGGACTTTCATCATTGGTAAGTTTTTCAGAATCATCTTAACTGTCTCTTGTTTCTCTAAATCTCCGTTGATTATCTCTTGCAATAGTCCTATTCATATAAAATCATTATATCATTATGCTCATTTGTTTTCTGATTTGTAATTCGACTGAATCTGTAGTGTGTTTTATTTGAGCTTTCTGTATTGTTTTTTGTAGTATTTCTTTTTATTTATAGTGGTTTCTTTGTGTATTAAGCCTGCCTTTGAGTTTCATATTATTTGCCTAGGGTCCTCGATGGACAGATCTGAATCTTTTTATGCTTATTTCATGCAATATGTAGTTACAATACAGTCTGGTGGTCCACAAGCATGGAAGTTCATTCTTCAAGCTTATTCCCCATTTGTAGATATTGCTTAAGACACATTTGATCTAACTAATACTTTCTATTGATTTGATGCTTAGCTCAACCATTGTGAATAAGCTTACATTTCCTTAGATTATGCTGGCACTTCAAATTAAAAAAAGGGAAGGATACAGAAAATCGGCTAGAAAATGTCCTCAAAGAGGTCACGAGTGTGTGAACGCATCAAATTTATTTGATAAATAATAATTACCTAATCGGTTTCATCTTTTTCAAGACACTGGATCTTCTATATATCTTGTCGAAAAATCCTATCGATTCTGGCAGATCCTTTTTGATGCTTGGAACTGTATCAAGGCTTTTGTTTTGTGATGGGGAACTTTACTTAATTGCTACTGTTATGCCCATGCATTTTTCAAAGATTTTCCCTAATAAATTGTCATTGCATTCTTATTAGTTGATTTATTATGACTTTAGACAATTGTTTCTGCCATAAAAGTTTTCACGTCATAGTCCACTTTTTGTGCATGCAGAACTGGACGCATTGACAGGGAGCAAAATATCTTCTATTGACATTGGTGCACCAGTTGTCCGCATGTCCTATAGTCCCACGAGTGGGCATGCCGTGGTTGCCATCCTTACGGTTGGTGCCATTTCTTCTCCCTTCATGATTTTGGGGTTGTATTTACCAACCTCTGATTGCAGATAGCCAAAGAATTCTCTTGCTTAAAATACCATGGATTTCCCTTTGATTTGAACTAATAATTATATGAGTTTCGACTAGGGAATGCTAATTTAATCAATGAAAGAATACACTGCTTTCTACACCTTGACAGGTAGACCCTTAGTTTCCTATCATGATGATTTCGAGACTAGTGAACTTCCAAATAGAAAAAATAGCCATCGAATTGCATATTTGGATTCCATCATATCTCCCAAAGAAATAAAAAGATCACATCAAATTGTTTTTAATTTAGTTTCACAACTTTTAATGTCTTTTGGGATAGCGGATTTGATATTCTTGTTGTTCCTGTAGGATTGTACAATTCGTTCTTGTGATTTTGACACTGAGCAAACCAGTGTCCTACATTCGCCTGAAAAGAGGACGGAACAAATTTCATCTGAAACAGAAGTCCATCTTGCTTTAACACCACTCCAACCTGTTGTATTTTTTGGCTTCCACAAGCGGATGAGTGTAACAGGTACTGCTTCTATATGCTTTGTAGTATTGGTTTTATTGACCAGACTAGTTTCTGAGTTCTATAAATTGCCTCATTTTATACCGGGTGAGAATTCGTGCTTAACTTGTCATCTTGAATTCGGTCATTTATGTAGTGTAAGTACAATAATTTGGAATGAAAATTTAATATGTTGGGAACTTTTGAAATAATTGTAGAAAACATTATCATGCCATTGATTTTGGTGCTGGCTCAAGCTTCATCAGCCTCGTTCAAGGCGATAAATGATACCATCAACTTATAAGTTGTAAATAAATAGAAATGAATTCGATTGTCATGTCGCGCAGTGTAGCATGCTCTGAATTGTTCTGCACTTATTGTTGTTGCCACTATGGTTTTGGCGCCCTCTTTACAGCAAGTGTGATTAACTGTAGCCTTATATGAAGAAAATTGCTTAAATTTGTTCTAATTTGAAAACTATTTTGTATGCTTGAAGTTGTGGGAACTGTTGAAGGGGGAAAGGCACCAACAAAAATTAAGACAGACTTGAAAAAACCTATTATCAATCTTGCTTGCCATCCTCGACTCCCTGTTCTGGTAATTATTTTATGTCTTGTTGTTGGTTACTTGTATGTTTATAGCTTCTTGATGATATGGCCATTTGTCTTGATTTGTCTTCGAAGGTATTTTCAACAATTGTTAACTTGCTCTCCTTTTCTCCCTTCCAGTATGTAGCTTATGCAGATGGTTTAATCCGGGCTTACAATATCCATACGTATGCCGTTCTTTACACACTACAACGTAACGTTCGATCTCTCTTTTTGGGCATTTGATGTTCACCCTATATTATTATGTAGACACATATCTTTTGTCATTCTTCCCTTTTGTTGCAGTTGATAACACCATAAAGCTCATTGGCGCTGGTGCATTTGCTTTTCATCCAACGCTGGAGTGGATTTTTGTTGGTGATAGACGAGGTACACTCTTGGCATGGGATGTTTCAACAGAAAGACCTAGCATGATTGGGATGTGAGTGGTCCTGATTTATTAGGATAAATTACTATTTCAAATTGCTTTATTTGGTTGTAGGTTTTGGGCCACTTGCTTGTGGTGCTCATCATATTAAATTAACAACTAATTTGCTGTCTCTCTTTTCATTTCTCTTTAATAAATTTTTTTATTTATAAATTTTTTTTAATGACTATTTCAGTACGCAAGTCGGTTCACAGCCTATAACAGCAATTGCTTGGCTTTCAATATTGCGGCTACTTGTCACTCTTTCCAAGGATGGAACTCTTCAAGTTTGGAAAACACGAGCGATACTCAATCCTAATAGGCCTCCGATGCAAGCAAATTTCTTTGAGCCGGCTGGTAAGCATAATTCTCTTTCCCCTTTCTATTTTATGAACACAATTCTGATATAGTGGCACTTATACAAATGTTCCTTGAAGAGGTTGCCTCTTGGGGCATGATATTATTCAAATTTTTATTACTTATGTTAAATAACTGTCTCTACTAAAAGTTCGAATCGATAGTAGAAGGTAATTTAATCAATATACATATTCTAACACTCCCCATCACGCGAAAGCATGACCCATAATCAACTTCTTTACTTCGAAGCGGGCAACACGCGAATATGTGACACAATAAATGTGCCTTCATAAATGCATGATAAATTGGAGGAAATTGCAGCAGCGGAGGTTCGAACTTTTGACCTCTTTCTCTGATATTATATTAAATAACTATCTCTACCAAAAGCTCGAACTGATAGTAGAAGATGATTTAATCGATATACATATTTCAACAATATTTCAACAACCTGACTGGTGGATTTTTCTTTGTTATTGGGTTGAATTTTAGTCTAGTCATTCTGTACTTTTTTCTCAAGCTTAAAGAAAAGAATAGATGCACTCTGAACTTGTTTTAGATTGTATGTTCGACTTTTATCGTATGTTTTGTCCTGAAAATAATGTATTCGTTACGTTTTGTTACTCTATAAACGCCTGCTGTTCCTTTCCTGTAAATTTGGTTATGTTATTGAATTTCATCCCATTCCTTGCCTGTAATTTAGTTAGGTTATTGTAGTTTATGCTGTTCATTGCCTTTTAAGTTTCTTATGTTATTGAAGTTTGTTTTCCCTAAAAAAGTATTTAGGACAAGTTTTCATTACGGGTGAAACCCTTGTGCTTTTGATTGTACAAGTTTTTTTCGATAAATATAAAACTGTCTGTATCGTGTTTATATCTTTGGGTGTGTTGTTTCATATGCTATTGCTTTCTTCATTTGTTGCAGATGAATATATAACTTTTTCTTTTTCATTGAAGTTAACCAGTCTTCTTGATATACATTGCGAGTAGATTGCACTGACAGAAATTATCACATTCTGTTGCAGCAATTGAAGCAATTGATATTCCTCGCATTCTGTCTCAGCGAGGAGGAGAAGCAGTTTATCCCTTACCGCGAATAATAGGTTTAGAAGTTCATCCAAAGTTGAACCTAGCAGCATTGCTGTTTGCAGTTGAGTGAAATTTGTACGTCATTCTCTCTTATATAGGTGAAGTGTGGACCATAAAAGTCATTTTTCTTGTGGCAGAATATGACAGGTGGAGACATGATAAAAAATAGGGCTGCATATACTAGGGAAGGAAGAAAACAGCTGTTTGCAGTATTGCAAAGTGCAAGAGGATCTTCAGGTGATTGTGAAAATAGATATTGAATTAGACATCATGTCTGTCATGAAGTGTTGCACATATAAATGCATGTAGAGTTGCATATGGACCATATCTTTTCAGGTTGGGTCGACCTTGGTTTGGGTTTTCATGCAGTACGCCGACCTTCATGTATAAGCGAATTCGGACCAGATAATTGACTGCTGAACTAGGCGTGTATGATACTTGCTAGCATGAACGGGTACTCCCGAGCATAATCGTGTATTTACGAGTGTAGTCGAGTACTCGCGAGTAGCATTGGGTAATTGCAAGCTTCATGAGTATATAAGAATTCAGATATATGATGAGCCTATTATCATCTACTATTATATACTCAACAAAATAATAATAATATTATTATATATTTTGGGTATCCGTTGGATAAAGGATGGTTTCGAACTGACTTGAGTATCTACATGGACCTCGCGAACTACCTAGTCCGGCTCAAACTCGGAGTCGAATAAAATACTGCATATGAACTCGACTCATACAAGTCATTTTTTCAAGGACTGAGTTGGCCGGGTTCGAGTTGTATCATGAGCTGCCTGACCTGTTGCAGCTCTAAATGAATGTGACATTAAAGAATTATATTCTTTTCAGGACTTTATGTATGTGTATTTCCTTCTATTTGAAAATACGACATAGCATGACAAATATATGGAAACTATATCATCTGTCATAGGGTGTCTTTAGCAGGGTTTAAAAGCTGGTCAAGACAGTTCTTTTATCCAAATGCTAACACCTGTACATACAGTTTAAAACAATTTTAAAGTTAAACTAAACTAAAACCTATTTTGAAAGAGCTTATCTAAAGGGACTCTCTCAAATACTATTAGATGCAGAAACAGTTCAGATGGTTGGATTGGAGTAGGATTAGTCACATATACGAGCAATGTTGCATTTAACTGTGTGCAAAAATGGACAGTGAACCACTAATTGGGACTTGACTTTAATCATTTTGACACTTTTCATTCTTTGATATTTTTCTCCCAACTGAATAAATCATGGCCACTACACCCACATGTTATTTGGAACAACGGGAATAGATTGTCTATGTTCTATCCTGTTTAGTCTTAAAAAACATGATATTGCTGTTGTTAAACAATTATTTCGAGCTGATAGATGAATGTGATAAGTATTAGATTCATGATTAGGAACACCCTTGCTATCTTATGTAGTGCACCATTGTTTATAAGTTCAAATTTTATGGGTACATGCTTACTTTGTAATGCATTGTTACTATGGTTGTAGTGTTGATATGGCGTCAAGTTTTCTTGTCATTTTTAGGTTTCTTCCTGTAAAGTCAAGGGTCTATTACTTTTTAACTTTTTAGCCTTTTGTAAAGACATCATTAAGTGAAATTATATTTTGTGAGTAGTAAATGTAGAATTTTTCTTCAATGTCAGATTGTTTGGTCATATCTGCAAAAATTTTGGATATGAATTGTTTAGAATTACTCAATTTCTATAGAGCCAACAGATACTATGAAATAGATATTGTGATAAAATGCACATAAATATGGGATGCTTTGCATTGAGTATAAAACATGCAGTTGGTGATGCTAAATGACTATGCCCGTGGCACGGATTTTTCTATAATTTTATCAATCACTTGCTAAATGTCCCACATTTTTCCAAAATCTTTCATGCTCCTATTTTACTTGGGGAAACATTTTTGCAAATTTTCTTTGATTTGCTCTTTGCGCTTCAGGGTATATTTTCCCAAAATTTTCTTTTCTGTTTTCTTCCCCTTGCTGTTTTTAAGTTCTTTAATGAGATATGCTAATGGGTAGAAGTAATTTGCAGCTTCTGTTTTGAAAGAAAAACTTTCTTTCTTGGGCTCCTCGGGCATTCTGGCCGAGCATCAACTTCAATCACAGCTGCAAGAACATCATGTCAAAAGGTGTGTGTGATACTGAAGAAACATCTTACCTTGTAACAGAATGTAGTGCAATGTGTGTGAAGGCTAAAAACGACTTGCACTTTTTATTCTGAATCCCCAATATTAGTGCTGAAGCTTTCCAAATTCACCTGCAAACGGAAAAGAAACATAAAAAAGAACACTCAAAATGAAGATAGTGCAGGGCATTTCACTCAAATTTGTGTTGTTGACTAAAACAAGTATAAAGCTTGAAAAAAATGAAGCAAGTATTGTTGATGAATTTGCAATTTCTTATAGCATAAAGTAGAGATGGAAGCTTCCGCCACTACTTTTCTGTCATATGTAGATGATAGATCACCTACAACTACTACCTCTCTCATCTCCCTTAAGGTTTTATTATTCGTATTGGATTGCTTGAACAAAATGTATGTTTTCCATGATAATGTGAAGGAGTTGAATTTCTTCAAGTGCCCCTATATCTATAATAAGTCATGCGATTTGTAATGGGACTAAATAAGTATATATCTTAACACTCTGTCCACATAAAGTTATATTAGATGCCAGAAGCATGCACCATTATAAGGTTGGTGGTGCTAAATAGGCAGTTTTTAGTAGTTTATAGTAAAATTATGGATTTAATTATAGATTCGAACTCAGGGCCTCATGCTATGGTATCATGTTCAGTTATCAATTGGCCTAAAAAAATTAAGCTGGTAGGTGTTTGGTCCAAATAAGTATATATTTTGACAGGGTCAAAATGAACAACCCACTAGTAAGATAAGATAAAACTGAGTCTTTTGCTTATAGAAATCAAATTAACCTAATTTATTCGAGTCCTGTAGCAAAACATCAGTATTCTATATATCCATGAAATTTGAAAAGGAATTCTACGTGATTATCCAGAGATTCAGTATGTATGATTTGGATTTTTCAGGATCCTTGGATTGTAAAGTTTAAAATCGTATATCAGGGCTTGGAGTTGCGATATCTTTACATTCTGAGATTGTTTACCTTCTGTAATGATTGAAACACATAATATATAGGACTTTTTGGGATGAGCTGCTTATTATGAACAGTAAGATCAATCAATCTAATAGTGGCTTAATTTCATTAAGTTACAGATCGAATTGTAATCTATGTATTCTGATATATGTTCGATCAGATGAAGTTTGTTAGGTCTGTATTTTATCAAACAAAAAATACATCATTGTTGAACTTTTTATCCTCTCATGCAGCCATAGTCAGCTTACAATATCGGACATTGCACGGAGGGCTTTTCTATACAGTGTATGTTACTTTTGTACTTATTTCAATTTCCTTCACTGTAAATTCTTATGTACACATTTCGTGTTTGGCTAAGGGCTGGGATCACCATGGATCATCCAACTTAACGCTTGCCAATATTCTTCCATTTAGACCTAGTTACTTCATTAAGTATTTATTTCTCCAGTGGGTGTCAACATGATCTTGTGGATGCTATGAGCAAATTAAGTTGTTCAATCCAAACTGAAGTTGAATTTTGGATTGGCGTTGTTTTATTCCAACTCTCTGTGTAGGGATTTGCAACTCACACTGGTTGGGGTAGATTATATTGAAGTGTTACAAAAATTAGCTGATTTTATGCTGATTTAATTAGCTGATTTTATGTTTATTAGGTGATTTTATGTCTGATTTTATGGCTGAAAATTAGTTTTTATTTCTGTATGTAAGGGGAATTTCCCAATAGAAAATACATTCAGTTTTTGCTCAAAATTCTCTAAATTTGTCATGGTATCAGAGCCTCAACTTTTATGTTTTTTGTTATCTTGTTCTACATAGCGTTAGTTCAATCTCGTTGTTGGTTATCTTGATCAAATTCCAATAGTCTCATGTCTTTAAACAAGTACGATTCTTGCTTGATTTGTTTGATGGCAAAAACTACTGAGCTTGGGCATTCCCCTTCAGCGTTTTTGTGAAATGAAAAGATCTATGGGGTCGTATTGAAGACAACAAACTTGCTTTTGACAAAAAAACAAATTTTTGTTCAATATTCTCTAATTTTGATAATGTAAGAGCCACTGTCATTTTCTTCAGTTCTTATTTTCTTATCAGACCTAGCTATAGTCTTTCTTGGTTTTATAGACTCTTGATTTTGGACCTAAGGTCCTTCTTCATGTTGGTTTTATAGTCTCAGCGTCCTTCTTGGTTTTGGACCTAGCGTCCTTCTTGGTTTTGGACCTACGGTCCTTCTTGGTTTTACATTCTCTTGATTTTGGACCTAGCGTCCCTCTTGATTTTGGAGCCAGGGTTTTTGACTTCATATTTTCTTGGTTTTGTTGTTTTTTTTCGTACGGAATTGTTTCTTCTAAATTTGTCATGAAGGAGTGGTTTCTCAGAATTCCTTATATACCTCTAAATGAGAGAGCGTGACTGGGTTATTTTATGAATTGGCTGGAGGAGTGTTGAACCGTGAGTCTAAGATATGGCCAAGGTGCATAGGACATTGGGATGAAGTGAACAAATTCTGTATTTTAACGTTATTATAGTTTGTTGGAGTTGGGACTGAGTTCAGAAATGTGTAGATTTGAGGAAAGATAAAGTATATGTAGTACTTACAAGTTGATGGCATATTTTATGTTCCTGTGGAAAATTATTTAGTATATTGAGTTGAGAAGAAGCAATGACGTGGTTAGGGTGTTCTCATGGCTACCTGCTAAAGGTATTGGCCTTCAGATGCTATGGAGACTTTTGGGTCAAACCCAGTCTCCTTTATAATTTATAAAGTATTACTTTTAGTTGAGTTGGTTTCTGATGTTTACCCTCTACCCTCCCAGCGGTGCCAAATCTGCGTTTGTTAATTTCACAGTTACTGTCGAATGATTTCTCTTTTATGTGATTCTTGTAGCACTTTATGGAGGGTCATGCAAAAAGTGCTCCGATATCGCGATTGCCTCTTATTACCCTAATAGATGCTAAAAATCACTTGAAGTATGTCCCTGTTTGTCAGGTAATATTTTTTTGTTTACATTATAATGTTCTTAATTTATTCCCGTCATGCTAAGTACGTATCTGACATGTGCAGCCATTTCATTTGGAGCTAAATTTCTTCAACAAAGAGAACCGAGTTCTTCATTATCCAGTCAGGGCTTTTTATGCAGATGGCGTACATCTCATGGCTTATAATCTGTGTTCTGGAGCTGATTCTATTTACAAGAAACTCTACACCTCGGTAATATTTAAATGGACAACAGTATTTTTCAAATGTTACAGCAACATAAACATGTATTAACACTGAAAAACTATGTCCAAATTTTTTGTAATCCTTTACATTCTGCCTCCTTTCCAGATTCCGGGGAATGTAGAATTCTATCCGAAGCACTTGATTTACAGTAAAAAGCAGCACCTATTTCTTGTTGTTTATGAGTTCAGTGGTGCAACAAATGAAGTAGCATTATATTGGGAGCACACTGATTTCCATTCAGCTAACAGTAAAGAAATCAAGATCAAAGGTTTATATGTCCATGGTCATGTTATTTTATATTCTTTGCACAAATATGTTCTATTTATAGAATCATAACACAGTGTTTGCAATTATCTTTTGAGTTTTGAAGGTCGGGATGCAGCATTTATTGGCCCCAATGATAATCAGTTTGCGATTCTCGATGAGGATAAGACTGGATTGGCGTTGTATATTCTCCCAGGAATGGCTTCTCAAGAAGCTGATGGGAAGAGTCGCCCAGTTGAAGAGAACCAGTCTGCAGATACTAATGGTGGTTCTATAAAGGGGCCACTTCAGTTCATGTTTGATGCTGAAGTAGATAGAATCTTTAGCACTCCAATAGGTGGTTGAGAAAAGACCATTCATGTTTATAATCACTCTTAACTTGATAATATGCTGACCGAAATGTTCTTCAATTATAGAATCAACTCTCATGTTTGCTTCTCATGGGAATCGCATTGGCCTGGAGAAGTTGGTTCAAGGGTACCGACTTTCAACTTCAGATGGTCACTATTTATCGACCAAAACTGAAGGGAAAAAGGCAATCAAGTTAAGAGTCAATGAGATTGTGCTTCAGGTAATTACTTTAACATATTTATTAATTATGATATCTGTTGGAACAGTGAAAATATGTAACGAGGGCCCAGAGTAGGAATTCGGTACATGCATTAAAAACTAAAGCCATAGGTAAACTCTCAATTATCCCTTAACGTAAAAGTCAACTTTGGGCTTGAAATGTGAACAAAATACAAGCATTAGTTTGTGGCAGGCCACATAGCTCAAATATGGGTTCTTAAAGAAATGCGTGAAATAAGTGTTTCGAACTCGATTCCTTTGGATAAACTTGTATCTGATACCATGTTGAAACTACCGATAGACTTGAAAGCTCAAACTGATAGGTAATGGGTGTAAAGTAGTTTTAGTGCAGAAACAGAGCTACAAACAAAAAATCAGTAGTTTACGCTATTTCTCAAGCAGTAACTGAAAACCAGAAGCACACAAGTGTTAATTTATCAGGTTATTGAACATAGTGTACTATTATCAGAAAACAGCTATCTAGTGTGCTCAGTACAACATTTCAGTTTCCTTTATCAGATATGAAATGTCTAGACTGGAGACATCGTTGTAATGATGCCTAGGGTAGGACGCTTGCAATATAGTGTTGTCATACCTAAGAGTTGTCATTCCTGGTATTTTACTAGAGAAGTTTTTTTTTGGGGAATTGGGTTTTAATACTGAGGGAATAATGATAATAATAAAATTGTTGTGAATAGCATCTATTTTGACTGAAAAAGGAAAATCGGGTATACGTGTTTTGGAGAGCTTACTCTGTATATGTATATACACTATCCCTTTATTTGTATTTTAATTAGGGGCGCAAATGGATTGGGTTTTTGAGGTTTGGGTTAGGACCAAGCCAAATCAATGATGGTTCTATTTTTTTGTTTGTTTCAAAACCAAACCAATTTAAATGTGAAACTAACCAATCGAAACCAATTATTATAGTTTGGTTTAGTTTCCGAACTAAATACAGACTATCTATAAATTTATAAAATGAACACCTAATTGATTAAAGAAATTACTCAAATTATTATGGTATACAAATCGTTTGATTTGATTTTTTTTATATCTTGATCTGAAAGATTGTAAATATAGTTTGTTGATTATTTTATTTAAAATAAATATTTACCTTCTTTTATATTGATAATTTCAATATAGTTTTATGTACTTTTAACATATTAATATTATATTTAAAATGTGGTTCACAATATCTAAGTTTATTGTATATTTAGTATAAGAAAGTAAAAAATATTGAGAACATATATTTAACATGAAACATATATATTGACATATTATATATATTATAAGAAAGGTTCACATTATCTATATTTAAAATAGCATGTATTTTATATATTATTGTGGACACAAAAGATAATTGGAGAATTGAAATCTCTATTCATTGTGTCTAAACATAGTAGAATCCATCCTCTTATAGAGGCTACAAATATCTAAAAAGAAAACAAATAAGTAATGCGTATAATTAGGGAATATCTTATTACAATCAATCTAGCTAGAAAATAGGAAACTGAAAATTGAATTCAATCA
>JAYMTC010000425.1:0-12063 GCA_036897605.1 Melianthus villosus
ATTTCCCCTCACGTGGGAGAGTATTTAAATATATTTTAAATAAATATTCATTTACTACGATGTCAAGCTTTTAGTAGAAACATTTATTCAAAATGGTATCAGAGTCCAGGGTTTTGAGCAGCCGTAATGTTTGGGATGGAGTGGGGACACAATGTGTTTAAGGCAGTCGTGTTTGGGGCAACCTGACGGTCATTTACTTGGGGCAAACGTGTGAGGGATAGTGTTGAAAAAATTGATTTTCCAAGATTACGATAGAAGTAATTATGGTGATATATATTAGGAGTTATATGTATTTATGAGGTAATATATTGATTTCATATATATCTCTTAAATATTCTCTAAATATTTGATGTAAATCGGATAAATAATGGTATTGTAATTGTAATGTGAAAGAATAATATTTCAGAGCATTTAGGGCGGTCCCCGTGGACGTAGGCAATTTCCAAAACACGTAAATTATTCGTATTTTCTCCATGCTCTTTTTCCCTCATATGATATTTTGATCCTTATATTTAAAATTTTCACATATAGCCTGATTAAGGGCAGCCGACCGAAGTGCTGCATGAGGTAACAGTTGGTGGAGGAGTTGCATGAGATATCAGTCGGCAGAGGTGTTGCACGACGCATCAGCCAAAGAGGAGCTGTATGAGGCAGCAGCTGGTGGAGATGGTTCATGATGCAGCATGTGTTAACCCGAAGAAAAAAAATACTTAGAAAGAAAATTTGTGTGCTTTTTAATAAATAATATGTATATTTTATTGAGTAAAATACGTGGTAAAATCAATTTTCAGAATAATAAACATTATAAGAATCTCCAGATCGTATTATTACGTGTGTGTATATCATATAAATTTTAAACGGACATCTATATAGTAGGCTAAGCCCACCTATGTGTATAGGTCAATTTAATTTATGTCAAGTTGTTAGAATTAAATGAGATTAGTTCATATCCCTTTGGCATCAACCCCAGGCTAATATATGCGAGCTAAATTAATTTAAACCAGATATTTGTATTGTCGACTTAATAACAGACATAGTGATATAAGTTATGTTAAGATAAGCTAAGCAATTTGAGATAAATATGTTCAGTACATAATATGATTCAACATGCCTCGCGGACCTGAAAATGCCTACCAAGATAATGATGGAAGTAATTAAGGTAATATATATTAAGATTTATTATGTATTTATGAGATAATATATTGATTTCATATATACTTCTTAAATATTCTTTAATATTTGATGCAAATCCTATAAATATGACATTTTATCATTGTAATTGTAATGTGAAGGAATAATCTTTCAGAGCTCTTTAGGGCGGTCCCTGTGGACTAGGCAATTGTTGAACCGCGTAAATTTTTTATGTTTCTTTCATTCTCTTTTTGCTTTGTAATATTCGATCCTTATATTTAAAATTTTCACATTTCAATATCTGGATGTTACATTATCAAGGTTTCATAAATGTCTAATGGATTAAGTCAGGTATTTTGAATAGTTCCTAAATAAGGTAAGTCTTGTGTGGTTAGAAATATACAGTTATAATACTGTATCAAGGGAATTGAGTTGTTGTACTTAATGAAAATATAGAGATACTCCCTTAAAAGTAGATTAATGTTCTTAAACTGCATAATATCCTTGTATTCTTTCTCCTTATATTTAGTTTCTTTAACAATTGACATTTTAATTAATCCAACAGTGAAGACAATAGCTAACTGAACTTGCATAAATCTCTAGAAAAAAAAACTGTCACTTAAATAATCATTCAACTAATTAATTATTTATGCCAAACAAAACTAATCATTTGTGTAATGCCTATGCTGGAACATGTCTCAAACATGGTTTGCTATGTTACCCACAGTCGCTGAAATATCAACATCCCCAAGGAAAACGCATTTACTGTTCTATTTATTCACATGTGGTCTCACATCCACATTAATGTTTGCAATTTACCGACACTTATTCTATCACCATGCTGCTTCTAAGTAGCTCAAGACTGATGACTGAATAATAATTTGAAGAATAACTACAAAAGTAAATATATTACAAAACCCGAAGACATCTAATGAAGATTGATAAAGATCATCAAACCGAGAAAGGTCCTTTAGTGAAGCTATCTTCATTTTGTAAAACACAATTTGATCTGAATCTATTAAATCTAAAGCAGATAGCTATACCTGAATGTGTTAAATGTTATACAGCTTCTTGGAATCATTTCAAGAAACTCAAATCACTCAACTGTCTCAAACTAATGCCACAAATACTGAATTCGTACTATCGAAAAATATCATTAGAGAAATCCATAAGCAAACAATCTCGACACAATCCTAAGCCTCACATAAATACCGCCAACTAGGAAGCCCTCTACTTTTACAACTGCCAAGTTTTTTGTGTCCGGCCATGAGAGCAGATTATTAAGTATGAATCATAGTTCTAATACTACGAGATTTATTTGATATATTCCAGCACTGTGACAGCGAAAGAGGCAAAGGACGCAATCCACTGAAGGATTTGGCGCCAGTCACTAATTTCTGTGGTTAATGATATTTGTAAAACCAATGACTGCATTTAAATTACAAGAACTACGAATATATGAAACCTCCCAGCCACATAGAAAAAATTGACTGTTTAAGCACGCGTCTAAATATTAACATAACAAAAAAAAACTAAAAGTAAGATTTGCAACATTCAGAACCCACACAATTAACCAAACATAAACATCCCAAAAAAAGAGCGCGATTACAGAATTTAAAATGACAACCCAGCTTACAGAAACAACCGGAGCCCATAAGCTAGCAACTGTCAGCGCATTATGATTGTCTGCACAAAATACGGTATGTTACAAGTATCAAACAGAAAGAAATAATAGATCTTAAAATCTATCCCCCACAGCAACATGTGTCATGGTAATTTACAAAAACCGGGTCACTTTTTAACACAGACATATCAATCAAGAATATATCATTCAAATTCTAGATTTTCTCTAATGCCCAGAATATTCAGTGCCATGGAGACCAGGTAACGAACAACATTTTGCAAAATGATGATACTAATCTGACACAAGGAAGCCATGTTGGTGGCCACCTTGGTTAGTAAGGATATTTTAACAGGTAACATATCTTGAGAAATAATACAAAACACATTGGTTGCTTACTTCGTGATACAAAATCATGCCAGGAATATTCTATATTATCCTCTTTAATAATAACCCTTGTTGGCTTCACTAATGGCCGGATCTGCAGAACCCAGAGTAAAACATTAATATCAGTATATAAAAAATATAATATAGCCTTAAATGCAGATTGTTTGAAACAATTTTATTTGTTAATAACCTGGAGAAAATATGCAAAGCAAAATTTCCCACTCAAAATAACAAGCCAAAACACCATGTACCTGCAGTAAATACATGATTTTATATATTGCATCAGATGTAATAGATCAGCTTATGGACATAATCTATCCTGATCTGTCAATTTTACATATATGCGCACAGAAAGATTAAAACCAAGGAATATAGACCCCACAATGTTTTCTGAGAGAAGAAGGATATTATTTATGTACAACCAACAGAAACTTTTGTGCATACTCAAGACAGTAATATCCACATGGAATCACACTTTCCGTTTTCTGTCAAAAGAATATCACAAAAATGTTTCCTTCACAACAATTTGTATTCTGATTAGGGCGGAGATATTAGTTAACCAAATAACTCAAATTAGAAAATTTTGAACTAAAATGTTTCTTTATCATTTAGTTCAAAATTTCATTATATGGGTTATTTGAATAATCAAATGCTCACCCCTAATTTTGATCATAGACAACAGAAAATACTGAAATATAGATGAGTAAAATAAGCTAGTATGACAAAGATGGATCTAAGTGTTACTTTATATAATCGGTTGTCCTCTCATACATGCCACGGCCAACATAGTAGCGTTCCTTAATCAAGAAAATGAAAATACACATTTAAGTCAACAAAAACCAATATAAAGATAGAAAACATGAATAAGTAATAAATAAAAAGTTCAAAGAAGAAGAATCAGGTTCGCGAGGAGGGGATAAAAGATAAACCTGGCGCATCCACTTCACAAAGCGAATTAAAGGCCAGCGATCACATTGATCAGTAAGACGATGGCAAGCAGGTATTCGCATGAGGAAACTTAGGAAAAACTGAACACCAGCATAGATGCCAATAACAATCACATACAATCTGAATGTAACAGAATTTGCATTCGCTTTACTCTGTTCTTGGATGGCTCTCCTGCATTAGGAACAGATACAGAAACATAGAAAACGGATGGGAAAAGTTTATCTCAGTGAAGATAAGCCAACATTGAGAATGACGAAACATGACATCATATATCATCATGAGGGAATGACACGAAACATACACGTAAAGAAAAGATATAACCACCGACGCCATACTAAACCAGAGAAAACGGAGAAAAATTCTAGAAACAGCCATTCGCCGTGTCGTAGAGTATGCACCATACATCATGATAACATCCAATACACCTTCATCAAGAAACAAAAACTTCATAAATCAAAGAAATAAAATCGACTCTATGAGGCAAAGAGTATTTCAAAATTTATTAGCATTAGCAATTGAAAGTTTTCAATACTATGGCAAAACAAGACCCAAAAACCTAAACGGTATAAGAACTCACTCTGGAAGAACTTCATCACCACAAATGTTGGGCCAAGACTCAGAACTTCACGCAAGGTCTTCGAATCAACGCGATCATCATTAAAGGCAACGATGGTAAGCCCCTGCCAATAGAGAAGAAAACTCAAATTCTATTTAGTCAATATAGTCATAATATTGAACAATAACAGTTAAATAAATTTCAACACTCCCCTCACGTCAATGATGACCACCCATAAATCCATGTGAAACTAGGGGAGAAAGTGCAGTAGCGGAGGTTCGAACCCACGACCTCTTGCTCTAATACCATGTTAAATAATCATCTCTACCATAAGCTCGAACTAATAGTAGGGAGAAATTTAATCGATATATCTATTTCAACACTTCCCCTCAAGCAATTTATGGCCACCCACAAATACATGTAAAACTAGGGAAAAACTACAACAACGGAAGTTCGAACCCACAGCCTCATGCACTGATACCATGTTAAATAACCGACTCTACTACAAGCTCGAACTGATAGTGGGGGGAAATTTAATCAATATTTCTATTTCAACAAATAGCAAATTACAACTTGTATGTTATCAAAAGATTAAAAAAAACATGCACATTATGTACTGAAGTTCATAAACAGAGGATAAACTATTTCCCGAAAAGTCTCAAGCGAAGGGCACATAATTAACACCAATAACTTATCAAAATATATATAATTTGACAATTATTTAGCAGCGCAGCTAGGGATCATACTTTCCATAGAACCACATCAACAAGTGTATAGGAAACATATCAAAGATTTGAGGCGATGCAGAAGAAGCAGGGTAACTATTAGAGAAACCAAGCAAGCAGATTTGTGTCAAGAGAGAGACTAAAAACTAATGAAAAGAAAGAAGAGACAATTGTTAACATGCAACTCCGTGAACACAACACAGAAACGAAAATATTATGGCAAGCCTTTGAGAAACATCCTCAAACCTGAAACATCATAAAAAGAAAAATCCAGAGCCGGTGGAAACTATGGTAAAGATGAAGAAACGTTCGATGCTCAACAAATGATGTTTTTCCTCTACGCTGACTTCCAGCACACTGAAATATATCCTGTATGGGGAAAAACACAGAAAATTTGGAGAAAATAATTACAATGCAATCAAACACCAGGGGCATTCCGAAGAAAGAACCAAAAAATTTCCCTAGAAGACTAGACACAAAGTAAGCACTAAACTTTACTATGCCACTATCTGAAAGGAGCTGTACTCAGTCAAGAATAGTTTTACTATACCCACACCTAATCAATATCATTTAGGATGATCCATTTCGGAAGGCTCATAATCTTGTTTGCAGTAAATAATGAGATATGGAGAAATCAAGGTACTTGGTTCGGTAGCTATTCTTTTATGGGTCTGATTCGATTATGAGGTCCAAACAACAATGTATTTTGACACAAAGAGGACATGTCTATAATATATCTATGGTGGAAAACCAGTACAATGTGAAAGCATATAGGAATTTATTGCTAGTTTGGAAGTTCCCAACCTTTGACCTGGGTTTTGGCTTCAGAAAAAATGTTGAACTTTTGCGCCATGGCCAGCTAAGTTCAAAGCAATGGAGTGACCTGATATAAAAAGGCAAAAAAAAAAAAGGTTAGGTGATCCAAGGAAATAAATTTTCAAAACATCACAAACTTTTGTAACACAGCCAGTTATGTTCAAAAGTGGCCTACCAAAAGTACTCGTTAAAATCATCATAATTTCTCCAGGAATTATGAGGTGCTCGTCCGTTTTCATTGTTTCCAGCTTCCTGTAAGATGTCATAGATTCAAACCAAAAAAAAAAAATTTCAAATGACAAGACATCACAAAATAATATTATTTCACATCATATACAATCAATACAAAGACCAAGTATTCACAAGTAACACAAAAAATTACCAACTTCTTGACCAAAAAAAAGAGGTAAGAGTCCTCGTCAACTTCAAAGGAAAAGAAACAGGACAATGACTGAAACATACCGCAGCAATGACCTCGTACAGAGGTGTGATAACTTGATCAAGGAAAGACACGCCACTCTCCGAACTGCAGCTAATGGCCGGCTGTGCAACTTGCTGCCTTAATATCTCATCCATTTCCCTCACCATCTATGCATAAAATATATGGTTCAAAACATAAGCATTTAAAAGAATGGCGGGGACAACAAAATAATTGCTGCTGCTAACATAGGCAGTGTAAATATCTGGTTCATTATATAAATAGGGAAATCTAACATGCAAAGAACAGAAAGTATCAAAAAGATGTGCAGAGGCAAATATTCATTTTAGAATATTAGGAACATAATATAATGGAGTCTTAGAATATTAGGAACCATGTATAATGGGGTATTAAAATATAAGAAAACATAATATATTATGTTAAGTGTTATAATATTATGTATCCTTATAAAGGAAAATACTTTGTGTAGATCCTAAATTAGAGGTAAATGTGTAGTTATAAATATATGGCAGTAATTTCTGTTGAGCCTTTATCTGTTTTTAGGTTCATTAGGATTTTTACTAGTTGGAACTTCTAGTTATCTTGATAGGAAATTGATTTCTTTATTTTTGTCTTAGTAAATAATTTTTTTCCCCATATGTCATTGTAATGAGTTGAATTGAGACAGTGTGGTTAACGAATATATGAATTCGAGTTTTTAGTAGGGACGTTTATTTAACATAGTATTAGAGCATGAGATACCTTGTGATCAAGGGTTCAAACATCCGCTGATATAATTTTTCAAATTTCTCATGTATCTGTGAAGACACCATTATTGCCTTTCGCATGAAGGGGAGTGTTGAAATATATATATATTAATTAAATCGTCTTTTACTATCCGTTTGAGCTTTTAGTACATACAGTTATTTAATAAGTTGCAAGAATCAGTTTACTGAGATCATGAACCAGATACTTATATTCAAGCGTACTTTAAGATTGAATTATGCCAGGAGTATATGAAAAGAAAGACAATTTTTTAAAGAAGCGCTTGGAAACTGTTTTCTAGAAGAATAATAAATGATTTTTGCAATCAACAAAAATACATCAATATAATAGCGTGAAATTATTTGGAGGAAGCTCTGAGCTTTTTTGCATGATAAAATGTGTCTTGCAAAATTATGCTGAATTTCGTGGACCTCACTAAAATCAGTAACGGTTACTTCCCCCAAAAGCCTTCTCGCTCCTTATACACTTGTATTGCCTCATCTCATTTTCTATATGTACCACTTAATCAATAATTTAAATTTTAAAATATTTTGAATTTATTTTTAAGAAGTAAAGGATGAAAATCCTAAATGGGATGAACATTAGTATGTTATGTGTAAAAAAGTAAAGCCTGCCCATTTTAAATTTAATAAGTAAAGGATTACATCCTTGAAAGTTCTATCTTTTTCTTTTGTTTACGTATTCTTCTTTCCAAATTGTTCTAAGTTTCATTTTATTCCAAAGTGTTCTAAGTTTCATTTTACGTGCATGCAGTGAGGAGCTCAACCTAAATTTGACGGAAGCTGCATGGGTAAGCCTGTAACCTGTATGTTTATCGTCTTCTATACGCTAAAGGAAATTCCATGCTCAAAGTGTTAGTTACTATGTAATTCCTTGTTTTGGTATAAAGGTTATTGTGTCTCGTTGATTCGTGACAAAATTGATGGATTTTGTGCAAAGCAGGATTAGCATGGTAATAGTAGTCTTGAGAATCCCATGGGAAGAATACCACTAGATAGACAATGTACACATCAGCATCACATTAGAAAATGTATGGTCATCATATTTGTTTGCTGGATGCGTGAATAACTATTATACCAAAAATATTCTGTTTCAGGTATCCATTCTTCCTCCGCTGGCTTCAATTGTCATGACTAGCATTTCATCGCAGTTTGCTGACAACCTAATTTCCGGTGGAGTCGAAACCACTGTGGTATGAAGAAACTAAAATAAATAAAAAGCTTCGCAGCTACACTAATTATGATATTGTCAAAGATGAATCCAATCTTTTACAGTGTTGCTGGCTTTTCGCAACAACTAATAGAAATATGAAAATTTAAATTTCTTAAGAAATCTGGTATTTTCTACTATCTAAATGTGAAGTCTGTAACAAAATAGTAGCCTTTATGATTTTGTTTTCCGTGAACATTTTTAAGAACACCTTCAAATTTGCAATGAACTTAATTCCTTTAAGCCAGGACGCTGCCTCTGCCCGACGTTGTTACTCCATGACCTTATTGCCCACATGTTAATTTTGATTTTCAATATTAGAATTTCTGATCGTCTCGTTTTCTGTACATGTAGGTGCGGAAAATCTGTCAAACTATTGCATTTTTGTCCCCTGCAGTTTGTATGACTCTTTCCTCTGTGGATTTAGGATTGCCACCTTGGGAAGTTGTTGGGATTCTCACTTGTGGCTTAGCTCTATCAAGCTTTGCTTTGTCAGGTAGTAGAAGAGTTGAATATTCATAATTACGTCACTTATAGAAAGATATTATATTATAATTATCTTGTATTATTGTAGACTAATAATTCAGTCATTTGTTTTCTGCAGGACTTTATTGTACACATCAAGATATGTCACCTGAATATGCGAGTATACTCCTGGTATTTGCATTAACTATCGATGAATTTCTGTAGATTAGCTGAAAGTTTAGCATTCTATAACTCATCTAGAATGTTAAACGTGTCGTGGAGCAGTTTCCTACTCATAATTTAATCAATTTACACTCAATTCAGTAGACAGTTCTTTATTGTCATCAGGATAGGCATTTTATGCAACTCAACATAGAGCACTATCTTTTAAACATTGTGGTACTTCTTAAGAGACATGGAAACTGAAGTTAGTTCCTTGAAAAAAATGTGAAGGTACAAAAGCAGGGACTATTTTTTCCACGTCATTGTTCATGATTTAGACCATTAAATATATTAAAGTATCTTTCTTTTCACTAAATTAAGGATACTCGTCGTACATATACAGTAACTATTGGATCCATCTACATTGGTGCTTCGCTCTTTATCATCAGTCTAGATGAACACGGCTACTAACATTTATTGCACTACACAGAAAGACGTGACAAACTAGTGATCAGTGTTTGAATTGAACACATTGTGGACTGATTCAACAAATTTGCTTACGTACATTTGAAGTTTTAAATAAAGCTTATTTCCTTAACCTTTTTTTCTGATTGGGCCTTGAAAATTTTTCATTCAGGGTATAACCAACACTGTCGGAGCAGTGCCTGGAATTGTTGGTGTTGCCCTCACCGGTTACCTTCTCGATTCAACTCATTCATGGAGTGTAAGATACACTTCCCTAGCTCATTATATATCTACATTGACTACTCATAATTTTTCATTTTTTCCTTGTATCTTTTTCTTGAATGATTCACATTTTCATTGTGCAGCTATCCTTGTTTGCGCCGTCAATATTCTTTTACTTGACGGGTACAGTCGTATGGTTAGCCTTTGCCAGCAGTAAGCCTCAAACGTTTTCTAAGAGAGATTGATCTTATTTTGTTTCGATTATTCTCCCCGAATGAAGCATCACCCAACGAAATCACATTCACCGTGATACTAATTATATGTCTTCTTAAAGCTAAAAAAAAAAAATTATGTCTTCTGTAGTGTTGGATAATAACTGATGTTATACACAATTACTTGAATATTTACATAGAAAATACAGAATGTATGTACAACCAACAACAATTTTGTTGTATATTATTATAATTACAGATGTAGCTCTATTCTGTATCTTTAACCAAGTTTTTGTTTATATGCTTGGAATTGCATATAAACATCAATATATTTATTAGAAAAATTGATTAACCTATCATTTATTTTCTTGATTTAACATGAATTTTGATATTTTATGACTTTTCTTTCTTGCTTGCATTCGCTTCTTTGGTGATCAAGGAAGTCCGAAATTCTAAATAATTAAATGTTTTACTATCAAATTTTATGTCATATTAAAAGTTTGAGTGAAAATGGTATTTATAGAATTTTATTATATAATGTTAAGACTTCCAAACGTCATAATCTCAATTTTGATTTATGTTTAGAAATCTCAATTTTAATTTATATTTAGAACATATTTTTCTTATTGAAAAATTAAATCAATCAAAACCATATAATAAATTTAAAATGTGGAATAGGAAATTGAATGAATAATTTAAAGTCGTGTTAATTTACACGGTTGCTACATTTAATAATTTTAATAAATAAAAAATTACAACCACTAATTGACCTTGTCTAAAATTCCATATATTTCATATTTAACATATTTGCAACATTATCTCAAAAAAATCATTAAAAACAGTAATATTCAGATTATAAATTTGGTGAGATAACATATACCTGTAGAATATGTTAAGGCTTTATAAAAATTATAATCTAAAAAATCATATATCAATATTTTACTTAACATCTATTTATATGCCGATGTTAATAATTTTTTTATAAAATAAAATTTTGCAATATTATTAATAAAAAAGTTAATAATAATTACATAATTTACAAACATCTTTTACTTAACATTCAAGACTTTTTGTTTTATTTTGTATTGTTTATTAAAATTGCAAGGTGTATGCCTTTTAAACACACTATGGCATGATAAAGTAAAATAATTTGGGTTGCATTTTCCTGCAATCATCTTTCAATGTCCTGAATTAAATATCAATTCAGAGCATCTTTTGACACAGATTATGGTTGTCAAAGATGCATTTTTTAGAATTGATTATAATCTAAAATTTATACTCAAAGAATAAGTTTTATCTTTATTTAAAAGCGCATTTGATATCAACAATCTGCTAGTTCGATGGTAAGCGAACTGATCTCCAGATGAATTTTGGCTCATTGATCACAGAACGTTTCGAACATAATTAGTCATATTTTTAATGTCAAATAGAGACACATATAATTTACTAAAAAAATTTAAATTTAATTCTAAAAAATCATTTTTAAAACTAGACACTTTAGAATTTACCATTTTTGCAACTCCAAACAATATATCCTTATTTATTTTGTTATTTACTAGATAATTTTTGTACTACGTTTTTATCATATATAATCTATAATATTTAATACTATAATAATTAACATAAATATGTAACAACTCTTACTATAAGATGTTAATTATTGTGTTATAAACTAATTTAAATGCCTATTATTAATTAATTCATTTTGTAAAGGTTTTTAATTTATAATTTGTAATAAAATGATATTGCAGAAGACCGTATAAAATGTTTTGTATATTACTTAACATTATTATTATTTTATTTAATTAACAATAAAATAATATTATCCGTGTCTTCTGGCACAGTAGACATTTTCGAGATTCTGATTTTCTAAATCCGGGTTCGATCCTGAGTTCTACAATGTGCGTCGCTACGTTATCTATAAAAAAAAAATTAAAATA